>CM053032.1:44931402-44955257 GCA_028564925.1 Lithobates sylvaticus | reverse complement strand
AATGTATGGAAGAGCAGGATCGGGGTGGCTGAGGATGGGGGCAGAGGTGAATAGTTTTTTAAGTCTCTCAAAAGCTTCCTGGGCCTCGGGACCCCACTGAAAGCGTGTACCCTGCTTCGTCAGTTGGATAATAGGGTTGACGATGGTAGAAAATCCCTTAATGAATTTCCTATAGAAATTTGCGAACCCTATAATGCGCTGAATGCCCTTCTTGTCTGATGGTGCCGGCCAGTCCAATACAGCGGTTACCTTCTGGGGGTCCATCCTGATCCCTGCTGGGGAAATCTCGAGTCCCAGAAATTGAATCTCCTGCTGCTCAAACAAGCATTTCTCTGCTTTAGCATACAGGCCATGTTGCCGGAGGCGAAGTAGCACTCTGCCCACATGCCCCTGGTGCTGTTCAAGGGAGTTGGAAAAAATTAAAATGTCATCGAGGTATACGATCACAAAAATGTCCAAAAAGACCCTAAAGACATCATTAATCAGATGCTGAAAGGTGGCAGGAGCATTGCAGAGGCCCGAACGGCATGACTAAATACTCATAATGGCCAAAGCGGGTCCGGAAGGCAGTTTTCCACTCATCCCCGGACCTGATACGGACCAGGTTGTAGGCCCCCCTTAGATCCAACTTAGAGAAGATAGTTGCAGTTCGTAACTTCTGGAAGAGTTCTGGTATCAACGGCAAGGGGTATCGGTTTTTGACTGTAACCTTGTTCAGCTCGCGGTAGTCCACACAAGGCCTGAGTGTTTGGTCCTTCTTAGTAACGAAGAATATCCCCGCGCCTGCTGGGGAGGTGGAATGACGGATAAACCCTTTTTCGAGGTTTTCCGCGATGTACACCTTCAGGGCCTCCTGCTCCTGTTCGGATAAGGGGAAGATGCGTCCAAATTTCGGCTCCTGGGAGAATCTCGATGGGGCAGTCATATGGACGATGGGGCGGCAGGGAGTCTGCCCCTCGTTTACTAAACACGTCAAGAAAGTCATGATAAGTCTTGGGTACGGCCCGGCATAGGTCCTGATCAGAGTTTAGGCAACACAGAGTAGTGGGTGCCCCAACGGGCTCAGGTAGGCAGTGTTCAAGGCAATAAGGGGACTGGAACTTTACTTGTCCCGTGGACCAGTTAATACAGGGGTTATGGGCTTGGAGCCATGGTATGCCCAAAATCACTGGGAAAAGAGGAGAAGAGATTACATCCAGTATCAACAGTTCTTGGTGCTGGGACAAGATGGTGGCAGGCAGGGGCAAGGTCTCTTGGGTTACTTGACCTGATTTGATGCGCGATCCATCGGCCAAAAAGACAGAAAGTCCACGGGTCTTCTCCCGGAGGGGTAGGG
Source organism: Lithobates sylvaticus (assembly GCA_028564925.1). Taxonomy (NCBI): domain Eukaryota; kingdom Metazoa; phylum Chordata; class Amphibia; order Anura; family Ranidae; genus Lithobates; species Lithobates sylvaticus. The sequence goes on along the minus strand of CM053032.1, from coordinate 44,953,921 downwards.
CTTGTAAGCTGGCAAAGGTGGCGTCGATAAAACAACTGCCTGCTCCGGAATCAAGGATAGCGTTGGTGTGGATTGTCCTTCCTTGGAGCTGCAACGAGAGGGGAAGAGCCAGGTGAGTGGTGTTGCTTGGGCAAGGTGCAGGATTAGAAGAGACAGAAGAAAGGCACTTACGTGTCTTGACTGGGCAGTTGTTTACATAATGTCCAGAACCACCACAATAGAGGCATAGATTCAACTGCCGGCGCCTGGCACGCTCTTCGGGAGACAAGGTGGAGCGCATAAGTCCGATCTGCATCGGTTCGGGACTGTCGAAGGCAGGACTGGCTGGAACTGTAGCAGGTGTAGGTAGGTAGCGGGAAGCAGGGGTTGGAGCCCTTGCCACCATCCAGGCCGGGCGGTTCGGTTGGGAAGAACGTTCGGCTCGGCGTTCCCGGAGCCGGCGGTCCAGCTGGATAGTAAGGGTAATCAGGTCTTCCAGAGACTCGGGGACCCCCACTCGGGCCAGTTCATCTTTCAGGCTTTCAGACAGGCCTGTGTGGAACTGATGCCTAAGGGCTGCATCGTTCCACTGAGTGTCCGCGCTCCAATGCCTAAAATCAGAGATGTAGTCCTCGGCCATTCTACGGCCTTGTTGGAGCGTGGACAAGGCAGTCTCGGCTGTAGCAGTTCTTTGGGGGTCATCATAGAGCTGCGCCATTGCCTGGAAGAAGGTAGCAAGATCCTGGGTCTGTGGGCTATTGGCTCTCAGAAGACGGTGAGCCCATGACTGAGGTTCTCCTTGCAGGAGAGACACCACGAATCCCACCTTGGTGGCTTCCAAAGAAAAAGTCCTGGGCTGGAGAGCAAAATAAAGCTGGCAGGCATCTCGGAAGGCAGGGAACTTGGACCGATCTCCTGAGAATCTTTCCGGAACGGGCACTCTTGGCTCTGGAGGAAGCATCACTACTGCAGGCTGAGCGGTGGGTTGCACCGGTGGCGCAGGAGGTGCAGCGGCCATAGGACTGGAAAGATGCTGTACCTGTCCTTCCAACTTGGTATAGCCTTCCTGCAGAGACTTAACTGCTTGGGTGAGAACTGCAAGGTGGGTGCAAAACTCCTGCATGGGAGAGGTTCCTTCCGCAGGCTCCTTCATCTGGGCTGTTCCTACTGTTAGGTACCTGGTGGCGAGCCTGGCTTGACGGAAGGAGACCTCTCTTACGGCTCTGGTTCAGGGTCCACTGGAATGAAGACAGGGGACCCGTGAGCACAGCGGAGTAGGAGTGTCCGTCCGGTGGGTCAGCTGGTGCAGGATGGTGCAGGATGCTGGTGCTGGTCTTCAGGTAGCAGGAACTGCAGGAGATGGTACAGCAGGCTGGGATCGGATGACCGGAGAGAGAGGTAATCTCTGGAGCAGCAGCAGCAGTGGCAGATCCTGTGCGGGAGAGAGGCACACTCGGGCGGCAGAGGTAGTCAGACAGGCCGGGTCACAGAGAAGGCAGATAGGCATAAACGGCAGGCAGAAGGATGGTCAAATGGCAGGCAGAGGTTCAGCAACATGTAGTAAGTCCATAAACAGAGTCAGGCAAACAGGGTCAGACGGGCCGGGTCGGGTTCCAAGGGATCACAGGCAGATACAGGCAGGTTAACTGGAAACTCAGGTCAGAGCTGCAGACGAACAGCACTGCTGGGCCGCAGCTCTGATCCTTAAATAGGGACACTGGCGCCAAACAGCGCTAGCCGCGCATGTGCACGCGCACGGGCGCGCGCCCCCGCTATTAGCGCACGGGAGCGCGCCCGCGGGCCGGTCGCCTGGGGGGCACAGGAATGGCCGTTGACCTGCGTGGAGGCAATCTGGGCCGCACGGGGCGGCCAGGACCCTGACAATTCCAATTTACCAAGATGTCTTTCAGAGAGGCGTCGGCCAGTTCGCCAAGGGAAATGGTCTTAGCTACTCAAATGGAGGAGAGGCAGCTCATACTTTCTTGCACTACTGATGATACAACGCACCGCGGCAAGAAAATAAATGTTCACTGTTCAACTGTTTGACTGTGTCTGTTGTTACTCATGTGGGGTGGAAGAGCAGGGGTTAAACCAGCAGTACTGTAATGAACTACCCAGCAGCTCCCAAGGGAGTAGTGCACTACATAAACAAATCCAAATATGATACTAATACTCCAACTTTTGTTGATGTTAAAAACCTCAGGATATGTATTCCAATAACAGGGAGGAAGATGACAAAAGAGGCATCCACTAAATGACACACAGAGTTAGGTCACAAACACTCCCAGTGATATTGATAAATACATTTTATGTTTTATGATTATAATTCAGCAGTAGGGATTCAACGACACCTTAAATGGTCTCTAATTTACAGATTTGGATGTGGTGTCCTAATTTCTTCAAGGGCAGAATGTAATATCATACATTTCTATTTCATAAACAAGGTCAAAATCCATGCATAATTGTAAGTAACCAGCTCCTTATATGAAGGCAACATCAGTTACACATAACACTCCATGCCTCTCCACTAATCATGGTCCTTTTCCAAGCCTGGAGCTACTCAGGAATTTGTTTTGATTTCAATAGAAATAAATGAGCTCAGTCAGCTCTTTGAGTGCTCATGGGTGTAAGTCTTCTGGTGAAGGTTCTTTATTTACATTGTCTATCTTTTTCAGGACCATATTAATCTTAAACAATTGTGGTATGCTAGAAACCGTGTCAATACCATCTTTACATTGTAAATCGGAAAAGCTACGCAGAATGCCAAAATCACAACTGCAGTGACTTCATTTTTGAGCCAGAGTTCTGCAAAGCATGATGGGTTTTCCAGTTAGGGTGGAAACTAATGCCACGTACACACGAGCGGATTTTCCGTCGGAAAAATCTTGGATGGTTTTTTCCGACGGAATTCTGCTCAAGCTTGGCTTGCATACACACGGTCACACAAAAGTTCACTGAACTTTCGACCGTCAAGAACGCGGTGACGTACAACACTACGACGTGCCGAGAAAATGAAGTTCAATGTTTCCGAGCATGCGTCGAATTGTTTCCGAGCATGCGTAGGAATTTTGCACGTCGAAATCGGTCGGAATTTCTGATCTAAACTTTTTCTGACCGAAAAATTGAGAACCTGCTCTCAATCTTTTGCTGGCGGGGCGTAATTCGGCCAGAAAAAGTCAGATGGAGCATACACGCAGTCGCATTTTACGACCAAAAGCTCTCATCTGTCTTTTGCTGGCCGAAATCCCGATCATGTTTACACGGCATTAGACTTGCCTTTAGAGGATCAGGTTTACTTAAAACCATCCAGCCTTTTCCCCCAGTCCCCTAAACAAATCTATGTGTCAACCCCTGGTCATACTGTAGGTGGGTACTTATATCTTCCCAATGGTGGCAGCCTCCTCCAATGATCACAGCCTTTTTTCCAAAATTTGAGGCTGGGGTTGCCTATTCCTGTTCAACAGTAGTTCCCCAAAGACTTGAATAAAAAAAGTTGAATAAAGACCATACTTAAAGCGGAACTTCACTTGAAAAGGGAAGTTCTGATTTTTCTAATCCTTTACCTTCCTTGAACATGATTATAAGTTTTTCTATTTTTTAGGAAGTGAGTACTTATTCCTGGCAGGTACACACTCCCACTTCCACTCGGATCACGTAGGCCTATCCAAGATTGTGGAACCCGAGGACTGGCGAAGAACAGGCCCAAATGAGGAAAGTGCTGGATCCCTAGGCTAGCACCTGTTTATTAAAGGTCAGTAGCTACAGTATTAGTAGCTGCTGACTTTGATTATTTTTTTCTTTATTGACGGAAGATTCTCTTTAACAATACAAGTTAGGCTTATTCAAGGCCATTTGGAATTTTTTCAAAGCTCGTTAGACTGGGGTGTTCTCCTAGAGTTACTCACATATGTTGTACCATCATCCCAAATTAATATAAGAAATAGAGATATTGGAGATACGGGACTGTCTGGGGTACATAATCACAAAGGATATTGAGATATAGTAAAAGGTAATTATTTTATTAACATATAAAAAATAAAAAAGTGTAAGACTCTGTGTACAGCAGTATATAGATCACAAGGTTCAAAGGTTATACATACAATCCCTATTAGAACACACTATGATAATACACTAAAGGCACATAAGTCATGATACTTGTCCAATTGTTCTCGACATGTTTCGCCTGATAAGGCTTCTTCAGGAGACAAGGATAAGATACAGGTAAACGAAAATTTTGAAGATATTTTCTTGTTCTAAGGTATGCATACAAAATAAAATATAGTTTAATATATACACAAGACAATGTTATTTATTTGCATTTATGCTGCATGAATGTGCGGTAATGGTTACGTCAAGCGGGATCAACAGGCACGTGCACGACCCCTTACCTCCAATGTCAAAGAGTCCATACATGCCCAGATTTCCAAAGGTCAATCAGGGCGGGCCACAGCAGCGCGTCCCAAACAAGGATTCGCACAGGGTTATGCCAGATGGTCGCAGCCAGAAAAGAATGGCAGGAGAACCGTAGGGGGAGAGGAGGAGTCCTATTCTTTTTCAACTATATTGGTATGGGGCCTGCAAAGTCCAGAAGTACTTGTTTAGTTTTCATATGCTGTATGACATAATTAGCCGAGATGCAGGAAAATAGTCTGGCCATGCCCAGTATTTATTGTCAAACTATACCTACCTCCTCGGCAACTCATACATAGAAGAATACACACAGGAGGCTCGGGTCTACCTTCAAATGAAGGGAGAGGGAACAGGTCTGTCTTTATTTTGTATGTTGTCAGTATTTTGTCAATAATGACCATACTGTTCTATAAGTATAAAGAGAGAAAAGAAGTTCCAATAAGCATACATAAGGGCTATATTGGTTGCACTTAGATCCCCCATAAATTTAAACTTTCCTACCTTATAGTGAGATGTATAGACCACCAGGGCTTATCGGCTCATACAGCCAGTCCCATATAAGGGACTAAGTGTACTGTCCAATGCCTATGGATTAAGTATAGGTTTGGGGTAAGTGCAATGAATCTTACTGAAAAATGTTCAAAGAGCAATACCTCCACCCTCCAAAAAAGAATCTGTCAATTTACCTGTTGTTGAAGTTCCCAGCGTTACCCGAGCCTCACGTTCACCACAGTCTGACCTTCCGTCAGACTGGGTTTAAATAGTCTCCCCCCGTGGCGCCAAACGCACGGCGTGTGACGTCACGCCGTGCTGACGTCACGCGGACACAGCACAAGAGCCAGCCGGCGCCAGGATCACGCCATGGAACCGGAAGCGTCCGTAATGGGACTATTTCCGGTTCAAAGCGCAGCTGAGGCTCCTCTTGACGTTCCCTGCTGACAGCGGCCATAAGGCTTTGTCAGAGCGAGGTCTTTGAGGGTGCCAGATGTAAAGCGCCACTGCTTTATGGCAAGACCGGCACTGAAGGCTGACTCCCGATCCGGATGCATGGCGGGGAATAATCTACCACCTAATAACAGTGTCTTTGGCACTTTAATCAATCACTTTGGCAAAATACAGATAAAAAATATATAATCTTCAGTATTTTTTATCTGTATTTTGCCAAAGTGATTGATTACATTTATCCTAAGTTGTAACCATAGTGGCCCAACTTTGGGGCACTCTGTGTTGGTCCAATGGATGTTTATGTTATAAATAAAAATATATTTGCTGTAATGAATGTGTGGTTATGGGACGTTTTTCTAATATATTTTTATTTTCACATCTATTTTTAAACCTCTCTTTTTCTCATTCTCTTTGTTTCTTTTCCCCTCTTTATCTTTTAACTGGTCCAGACGGACTTCACAGTGGTGTCGGTCCCCAAGGTATATTACATCTACGCATGGGGTGAACCCCACAGGTTGGCAGCCTTTGGGCTTGGGAGATCCGTATGGACTCACCCGGATGCATGGCGCGGCTCTGTCTGCCACTGTTATTAGGTGGTAGATTATTCCCCGCCATGCATCCGGATCGGGAGTCAGCCTTCAGTGCCGGTCTTGCCATAAAGCAGTGGCGCTTTACATCTGGCACCCTCAAAGACCTCGCTCTGACAAAGCCTTATGGCCGCTGTCCGCAGGGAACGTCAAGAGGAGCCTCAGCTGCGCTTTGAACCTGAAATAGTCCCATTACGGACGCTTCCGGTTCCATGGCGTGATCCTGGCGCCGGCTGGCTCTTGTGCTGTGTCCGCGTGACGTCAGCACGGCGTGACATCACACACCGTGCGTTTGGCGCCACGGGGGGAGACTATTTAAACCCAGTCTAAACCCGGCTAACCAAAACCTCCTCATCATTCCCAAATCCCGCTACAAATCAAAGGGGGAGCGGAGATTCGCTGTTCAAGGACCACGGCTATGGAATGCTCTTCCTACCAACATCCGCATGGAAGAAAACCATAAGGCCTTCAGGAAAAAACTCAAGACCTACCTCTTCTAGAAGCTCGACAACCAAACGCCAATACAGCGCCTTGAGGCGATTCAGTTTGCATTGTTAGCGCTATACAAATTATTCATTCATTCATTCATTCAGTCTGACGGAAGGTCAGACTGTGGTGAACGTGAGGCTCGGGTAACGCTGGGAACTTCAACAACAGGTAAATTGACAGATTCTTTTTTCTTTTTTGGAGGGTGGAGGTATTGCTCTTTGAACATTTTTCAGTAAGATTCATTGCACTTACCCCAAACCTATACTTAATCCATAGGCATTGGACAGTACACTTAGTCCCTTATATGGGACTGGCTGTATGAGCCGATAAGCCCTGGGGGTCTATACATCTCACTATAAGGTAGGGAAGTTTAAATTTATGGGGGGATCTAAGTGCAACCAATATAGCCCTTATGTATGCTTATTGGAACTTCTTTTCTCTCTTTATACTTATAGAACAGCATGGTCATTATTGACAAAATACTGACAACATACAAAATAAAGACAGACCTGTTCCCTCTCCCTTCATTTGAAGGTAGACCCGAGCCTCCTGTGTGTATTCTTCTATGTATGAGTTGCCGAGGAGGTATAGTTTGACAATAAATACTGGGCTTGGCCAGACTATTTTCCTGCATCTCGGCTAATTATGTCATACAGCATATGAAAACTAAACAAGTACTTCTGGACTTTGCAGGCCCCATACCAATATAGTTGAAAAAGAATAGGACTCCTCCTCTCCCCCTACGGTTCTCCTGCCATTCTTTTCTGGCTGCGACCATCTGGCATAACCCTGTGCGAATCCTTGTTTGGGACGCGCTGCTGTGGGCCCGCCCTGATTGACCTTTGGAAATCTGGGCATGTATGGACTCTTTGACATTGGAGGTAAGGGGTCGTGCACGTGCCTGTTGATCCCGCTTGATGTAACCATTACCGCACATTCATGCAGCATAAATGCAAATAAATAACATTGTCTTGTGTATATATTAAACTATATTTTATTTTGTATGCATACCTTAGAACAAGAAAATATCTTCAAAATTCTTGTTTACCTGTATCTTATCCTTGTCTCCTGAAGAAGCCTTATCAGGCGAAACATGTCGAGAACAATTGGACAAGTATCATGACTTATGTGCCTTTAGTGTATTATCATAGTGTGTTCTAATAGGGATTGTATGTATAACCTTTGAACCTTGTGATCTATATACTGCTGTACACAGAGTCTTACACTTTTTTATTTTTTATATGTTAATAAAATAATTACCTTTTACTATATCTCAATATCCTTTGTGATTATGTACCCCAGACAGTCCCGTATCTCCAATATCTCTATTTCAAGTCTATTTGGAGTTATTGGACAGTAGTGGACAAGAGGTCCTGAAGAAGGTTGTAAACACCACAAGAGGCCATTAAAAAGAAAAGAGGCAATCAAGCTGTTTGGGGCTTGGACTAGATTACCCCCAATGGAGTTTTTTTCTTTTTCTTGTAAACCTGAAAGTGTTCTTTAACCGCTTCCCGACCGCCTCCTGCACATATACATCGGCAGAATGGCACGGCTAGGCAAAAGTCCCCTTTAATTGCCTAGCCGCAGGGTCGCGCGCGCACCGCCGGCGGCGCGCTCGTGGCCCGGTCGGGAGCTCCGTGACCACGGCCGCTGGACCAGCGGACTCGCCGCTAGTGTCCCACGATCGGGTCACAGAGCTGAAGAACGGGGAGGGGTCTGTGTAAACAAACCTCTCCCTGTGCTTCCTACTCTGCCTGTCATTGATCGGTTGTTCCCTGTCATCGGGAAAGCCGATCAATAACGTCAGACGTCAGCCACGCCCCCTAATGTAAAAAAACACACACGTCACAGCCCATAAACCCTCCCCGCCCCCTAGTGGTTAACTCTTTCACTGCCAGTGTCATTTATACAGGAATCAATGCATTTAAATAGCATTGATTGCTGTATAAATGACAATGGTCCCAAAAATGTGTCAAAAATGTCTGATGTGTCCGCCATAATGTCGCAGTCACAATAAAAATCGCTGATCGCTGCCATTACTAGTAAAAAAAAAAATATTAATAAAAATGTTATAAAACTATCCCCTATTTTGTAAACGCTATAACTTTTGTGCAAACAAATCAATAATCGCTAATTGCGATTTTTTTTTACCAAAAATATGTAGAAGAATACGTATCGGCCTAAACTGAGGAAAAAAAAAAATGTTTTTTTATATATTTTTTGGGGATATTTATTATAGCAAAAAGTAAAAAAATTTTTTCAAAATTGTCGCTCTATTTTTGTTTATAGCGCAAAAAATAAAAACCGCAGGGGCGATCAAATACCACCAAAAGAAAGCTCTATTTGTGGGAAAAAAAGGACATTAATTTTGTTTGGGAGCCACGTCGCACGACCGCGCAATTGTCAGTTAAAGCGACGCAGTGCCGAATCGCAAAAAGGGGCCTGGTCCTTTGGCTGCAAATTGGTCCGGGGCTGAAGTGGTTAAAATAAAAGATAAGAATGGTATTACATAGACAATAAGGTATATAGATACGTTAAACAGGATAAAAAGATACAGTATCTCACAAAAAGTGAGTACACCCCTCACATTTTTGAAAATATTTTATTATATCTTTTCATGTGATAACACTGAAGAAATGACACTTAGGGGTGTACTCACTTTTGTTGCAAGCGGTTTAGACATTAAGGACTGTGTGTTGAGTTATTTTGAGGGGACAGAAAATGTTCACTGTTATACAAGCTGTACATTTACATTGTAAAGTGTAATTTCTTCAGTAGTGTCACATAAAAAGATATAATAAAATGTTTACAAAAATGTGAGGGGGGGTGTACTCACTTTTGTGAGATACTGTAGATAGTTGGACAGATAGATATATGTTTTATCTTTGGAGAAATTTTGCTAAATTATCATTCACATTTTTCCTGATATTACCTTGGTCTGTTTTTACAAAAAAAAAGGTTAAAAAGTGGAATTCTCTGGTCCCTGCTCTCCTCTCTCAGTGATTGCTCTGTGGTGTAGTAGGTCTTGCACTGATGACTTTGTTAACATCTTAATTACAAGCCAGTCAGAATGGATAATTACAGTGAAATCTGCAGAACGCAAAGCCATAAATAATGTAGACTAGCAGACCTGACATCCAGGTTGGTGATATGGTCATTTATCAACACGGAAGGGGTGGAGCAACCGTGTCTAAATAATTCTGACTTCAATCGTTTTAAAGATGCCTAGTTTGGAAAATGACATACTCTGAGGACTAGAACTTAAACATTCTTGATGAATAGCAGAATACCATCACACTTATTAGTAGATTTTTTTCTTGGAGCAAAGGTTGCATGTAAATTAATGCTCCAGTCAAAACTGAACACGAAACCTTAAAGTTAAAGTTTTTTTGAAGTCATAATGTAGAGAATAAGATTTCCTTTCATTTGAGTCTTGCCACACACATTTAATCGAGGCCTGAGCAATCCTCTTTTATTGTTCAGTTAGAGAAATCTTGACAAAGTCTTGAAAACGTAGTCAAAAAACGCCCCCTTGCTGTGAGTGACGGGTGATTTACATATCTCATGCACTAGCCTGAGACAGGTTATCATCAGATCACTGGATGTTCTACTCTGCCCAGCTCTGACTACATACATGTCCCCTAAATCCCTTGTCTGTCTATAGTCTGCTGAGTGTTCACTACATCCCATGATGAGAAACATCCAGTAAAAACACAGTAAAGCTGGGAGAGCTGGAGGGGAGGGAATTGTGAACTTTTTACACAGGATGTGCCTGTCTCAGGCTAGTGCATGAGATATGTAAATCACCTGTCACTCACAGCAAGGGGGAGTTTTTGACAAAGTTTTCAAGACTTTGTCAAGATTTCTCTAACTGAACAATAAAAGAGGATTGCTCAGGCCTCGAGTAAATCTGTGTGGCAAGACTGGGCTCAAATGAAAGGAAATCGTATTCTCTACATTATAACATCAAAAAAAATAATAATATTTACATCCACTTTAAATGAATACAACAAGCACAGTCTATCCACTCACTAAGTCCTTCTGGGTCCACGCATGTGGCTGCCCTATTCATCATTTCTATAGGAGGGCCATACTCATGGTGGCATAGAATGCATTAAGGTAAAAAAAAAACTTCTGCCTTTACAACCACTTTAACTGAAAAAGCTGAAGTTGCATGCAAGCCATCTCAGATGAAATGGGCCGGTATATTTTTCTCTGTTGTCAAATTGAAGATAAAAAGATGGTGATAGCAAATGTGTATGTCCCCCCCCCCCCCATTTAAAATGGAGATCATGCTTAAATTAAACGAGTTCCTGTTGGATAAGCAGGGAACACCAATCATAATAATAGGTGACTTTAACCAGGTATTGGATTACAATATGGACAGATTCCCAGCCCAGAGGGTAGCAGAAAACATGAAGAAAGGGCAGTTGAGTCGGTTTATGGAGGAGGTGGGTTGGATAGACTTCTGGAGGGTGCGGAACCCTGACGCTCAGCAATTTTCTTGCTGGTCGGCCACACACTCCACCCTCTCCAGAATTGATATGGTGATGGGAAACGATAGGGCATTGGAGCTGGTAGAAGCAGTTGAGTATTGGCCAAGGGGGATCTCGGACCACTCCCCTCTTATGCTTAGTTTAAAGATAGGGAGGGAGGAAATATTGAGGGGGTGGAAAATTAACCCGTGCTGGTTTGAGATACTCAGAAGTATAGATACCATCCCACCAACACTGAGAGAATTTATTGTAGTCAACGCAAACACAGCAGAATTAGGGATTATATGGGATACCCTTAAGGCTTTCTTGAGGGGATTATTAATTCAGCAGGTGGCGAAGTACAACAAGGGGGTAAGGGCACAGGAAGAAAATAAAAGGAGGGAAGCGGCTGCAGCGGAGGCTAATTATATTCTAGCCCCAACAATGGAAGGGAAAGAAAAATGGCTGGAAAAACAACAGGAATATAAATTATGTGTAATCCAGAGAGTCGAGACTAAACAGTTGTTACAGAGGCAGGAGGCCTTCATGGAAGGAGAGATGGTGGGGAGGATGTTGGCCCAGGTGGCAAGGGCGAACAGGGCCCCCAGTAATGTATCAGCTATTCGAAGTAGAGACGGGGGGGTAACCTCGAACTCCAAAAGTATACTGGAAAGCTTTGAGGAGTTCTATAGGGACTTATACTCCGCACGAGTAAGGGGAGCGGGGAGATCAATGATGGAGAGTTTTTTGGGGAAGGTAGCCCTTCCGAAGATAACACTTGAAGAAAGAGTTGGTCTGGATTCCCCAATAACGCTCTCCGAATTACAACAGGCTGTAGCCGACATGGCAAATCAAAAGTCTCCGGGTCCGGATGGTCTCCCAACGGAAACGTATAAATACTATGGGGATATCCTGCTCCCGGAACTGTTGAAGGTTTTAGGGGGGGCAATGGAGGTGGGTTATCTCCCTGAGTCAATGAGAGAAGCTACCATCATCGTACTTCATAAGGAAGGGAAAGATCCCCTAGATGCCGCTTCGTATAGGCCAATCTCCCTTTTGTGCACGGATGCAAAAATTCTAGCTAAAGTTATCTCAGCTAGAATGGATAAAGTTATTTCAAAATTGGTCCACCCTGATCAGTCTGGGTTCATAGCAAACCGATCAACCAGTACAAATATAAGGAGAGCTTTTTTAAATCTTCAAACGCCAACAGATAATATAGGGTCGAAGGCGATATTATCATTGGATGTGACCAAAGCCTTCGACTCTATAGAGTGGGAATACATTTGGCGTATACTGGAAGAGTTTGGATTTGGACCCACGCTGATCGGGTGGATCAAGATGCTCTATGACAGACCAGTAGCTAGATTAAAAATTAACAATAGATTTTCAAATCAAATAAAATTGGAAAGGGGAACCAGGCAGGGGTGCCCTTTATCGCCCTTGCTCTTTGCGCTAGCTATGGAGCCCCTTGCGGAGTACATCAGAGGGAGCCCTGACATTGTAGGTTTCCGTAGGATCTCAGGAGAAGAGCGTATAGCATTATATGCTGATGATATATTGCTCTTCCTGGGGGACATAGAACACTCATTGGAGGAAGCAATGAAAGCTGTGGAGAGGTTTGGTAGTTTCACGGGTCTAGAGATCAACTGGACGAAGTCAGAGCTCCTTCCGATGGCCGAAATAAGGGAAGGGATGCTAAGGAATAGCCCTAAATTAGCAGTCGTAGATTCCCTTAAATATTTAGGGATCAGGATAACAAGAGACCCCAATCAATACTTGCATAATAATCTGATACCAATATTGGGGAAGTTTAGGGAGAAAATTAAAACATGGAAATCCCTCCCCCTGTCTAGTGCCGGTAGATGTTCATTAATAAAAATGATTTGGCTGCCCCAACTGTTGTATGTGCTCCATAATGCCCCCATATGGATCCCCAGAAAATGGTTTGATAAAATCGAGAGTCTATTTAGGGAATTGGTGTGGAAGGGGGGACAGGCAAGAATACGGCTTCGGACTCTGCAACTCCCTTCAGGGGAAGGGGGTCTTGCACTGCCCAATCCTGAGATATACTATTTAGCGTCTCAGTTACAACAATTAGTGGGATGTTGTGCCCAAGAGGGAGGGTCCCCTAATGGAAAAATTCTTTTGACAGGCGCGCTACACGAGACCATAATAGAAACTTTAGAGGCAGGGTCGTTTGGGGCTAAGAACCCAACAACAAAAATGGTCAGTAAAGTTTGGAAAGTCGTCAAAAAAAAGTTAAAATATATGGAGACTAACATATATACCCCAATCTGGAACAATAGCAACCTACAGGAATTACGTATAATGGGGAAAATCAGGGAGTGGGAAAATAGGGGAATTAAAAAAGTGAGCCAAATATACGATGGTCAGGCCATAAAAAAATTCGAAGTACTAAAAAGGGAATTTGATATCCCCCAGAATACACAGTTTAGTTATCTTCAAATAAGCCATGCCCTAGAAGCCCAGTTTCGAAACCAACCTATGGTATGGGAGGAACTACCAGTGCTACAGGTTATTGGGGAGCCAGGATCCACTAAAGGATTAATATCTGTGATATATAAACTACTGAACAGAGGGACCCTAGGCGAAGTAAAGCTGCTGGAGGTAAAAAAAAAATGGGAACAGGATCTAGGTGCCATTCCACAGGGACAATGGAAGAGAATACTAGAACTAGCCCCGATGATATCGGTTTCGCCCGCCCAGAAATTCTCACATCTGATGCTACTCAACAGAGCGTATTATACACCAAAGCTGTTATGTAAATTTGGAAGAAGGCCTAATGATAAGTGTCCGAGGTGCCAGGGGCAGGGGGACCTGGTCCATATGGTATGGAGATGCCCCAAGCTCTTCCGGTACTGGGAAGGGGTGACAAAAGTATTGAAGAGCATATTTAAAAAAGAAGTGGAAAGGGAAGTGGTACTTTGTATCCTGGGGTATAGACAGGAAAAGGGTGAAACAAAAAGTACAACAGTGGCAATATTAAGGGGCATGTATCAGGCCAGGAAGATGATAATGATGAGATGGCAATCACAGATGCCACCCACAGTAAAGAATTGGATCGATATAATGAATGAAACCCTCCTGAAGGAGAGAGCCGCGTACATAAAGAGATATAATATGAAAGAATTTGATAGGATGTGGAGACCATGGATAGAGGGAATACACCAGATACAGCTGGAATAGAGGGGGGGTGGGGGGGGGGGGGGGGGGCGGGCGGGAAAGGGGGGATAATGAGACAGGAGTAAATCCAGGCAATATTACTCAAAAAGCGGCTCCCTCCTTTTTAGTGGAGGGAATATAGAGTGCTCTTTTTTTATCTTCATAAAGAGATATACCTATGTGTTAAGTACAAAATGTATGTAAAAAAGATACTGGTCCTGGAATATTGTGTTGAGGTGTAAACATGTTTTATAGATGGAAAAACTAATAAAGATTATAATTAAAAAAAAAGAAAAAGCTGAAGTTAGAAGCTGATTGGCTACCATGCGCAGCAGTACCAGATTTTGCATTCTCCAGTGCACTCAACTCCATTGTTTATACTGTGTGGCCTGGAAAGTTCATAATAGTGCAGCGAATTAAAGTGGTTGCAAAGTCAGAAGGTTTTTTTATCTTAATGTATTATATACATTAAAATAAAAAGCCTTCTGTGTTCATCAGCCCCCCAATACTTACCTGAGCCCATCTCTGTCCAGCGATGTCCACGAGTGTCTCGACCATCTGAGACTTTCCCTCCTGATTGGCTGAGGCACAGCAGCAGAAGCCAATGGCTCCCGCTGCTGTGAAAGTTAGCTAGCCAATCAGGAGAGAGAGGGGCGGGGCTGGGCCGTGCCGTCGCTCTGTATCTGAATGGACATTCGACAGGAGAGATCGGCCAGGAGCACAGAAGAGGCACCCAAGAAGAGGAGGATCTGGGCTACTCTGTGCAAATCCACTGCACAGTGCAGGTAAGTATGCAGGTAAGTATGACAAAAAAAAAACAGACTTTGCAATATACTTATACTTATACTTACTTATACACTACTTATATACTCGAGTATAAGCCGAGTTTTTCAGCACATTTTTTTGTGCTGAAAATGCTCCTCTCAGCTTATACTTAGTACTAGTCAAGCACAGAGAATGACATTTTTTGACCCGAATTTGGAGCCCCGTATTTCGGGGCCACTTGGTGATAGGTACACCACATTTGTATATGTTGTAGTGATAGTTCCACTGGGGTTGCATTCCAAATTTGAGGTTCCTAGCACCAAGTGGCCCCGAGATACGGGTCGGAAAATGGCATTTTCTGCTGCAGAAAAGTGCTTAACATTTTCCGACTCGAATTTGGGGCCCCGTATCTCGGGGTCACTTGGTGATAGGAACACCAAATTTAGTATGCAACCCCAGTGGCACAATCACTACAACATATCCAAATGTGGTGTACCTATCACCAAATGGCCCCGAGATACGGGGCCCCAAAGTCGGTCAACTGTGTCCATCTGCAGCAATGTCATTTTGGGACCCTTGGGTCCAGAGACAACAAATTTTGGCTGCAGCTAGGGGGCATTTAGGAACCCTTAACTACTAAGTTTGAAGTTTGGGGGACCTATGGCTGCAAATGGGCACAGTGAGGCTGAAAATGGGCATTGTTGACCCTCTTTTCCACTTACAGTAGCTGCACATTTCTCACCCTAGGCTTATACTGGAGTCAATACGTTTTCCCAGTTTTTTGTGATAAAATTAGGTGCCTCGGCTTATATTTGGGTCGGCTTATACTCGAGTATATACGGTAATACAAAAAGGTTTAAATTAGATCTAAGAACATAACACCAATTAAGCTGAAAAATAGGGATGTGCAATGAGCAAAGTGATCTTGCTTAAATGATTTTCCCTACAAAATTAATGATTTGGCCGTAGGCAACATTTTTACTGGAGTTAAAACTCTCAATTTTCACTCAGTGATCTCCTTTTCTTTAATTTGATGGAAATAAAAAACACATTCTTATGAAGGTATATTTAGAGTAGTTTAATTAAAGTTAAAGATAGGTATTCAGTTGTGCCAAAACCTCATAATCAACACCACACTGTGTCACTCACTCAGGAACATTATACAAACCAGTAATGAAGATAATGAGATCTGGGAACAGAGTAAATAATATTATAAAACCACCATTAATATTCTTTTCTTTAGTGAAAAAAAAAAAAAAAAAAAAATATATATATATATATATATATATATATATATATATATAATATATAATATATATATATATATATATATATATATATAGACCAGCAATATCCCTACAGAATATGTTAAATTAAAGACAAAATACTTCTACCAATGGGAATTTGAATTGGCATATGTATTGTGTGTTTCATATACATATTCCTAGGACCCTAGGATATCTTTTAGACATTTTTTCTCACCAAATATATTTAAATAGATTTTTAAAAGTGATTGTGCAATATTATTTACTGTGTTTCCAAATCTCATTGTCTTCACTACTGGTGTATATAGTTCAATTAAAGCCCAACTCTGGCCTTAGGTCTGCCCCTTCCTGTTTCCCTTCCTGGGGAAATTGGGTGGAGTAATAATGCTCTGGGAAAGCAGGAAAGGGGATAAATGGCGCCGGGTGTCACTCATGCTGGAAGGCACCTTGAA
This sequence comes from Lithobates sylvaticus, assembly GCA_028564925.1. NCBI lineage: Eukaryota > Metazoa > Chordata > Amphibia > Anura > Ranidae > Lithobates > Lithobates sylvaticus. The sequence continues at coordinate 44,937,368 of CM053032.1, read as the reverse complement.
AAAAGGTATATTTACGTTTTTTTTTTTTTTTTTTTTTTTTTATTATATACTTTATAAATCATACTCACCACTAAAAAAATACATGATTTCACTTGTATTCAGATAAACATGAATATCTTGAGTGTGCTGCTTGCTCTGAAAAAAAATGCCAAGTCTGTGGTGCTCAGAATACAGCTTTGCTGTGTACTTGGAAAAAGAGCATAGATAGGAGAGATCAGATTACACGCACAAACACATTTAAAGGAGCCAGAAGAGAAACACCCCTTCTCTACCCTGTCTAGTTAAAAAAAAATAATGTAGGCAGGTGTTGGGCTTTCTTTTTAGAATGTCCATCATGCTTTATAAAGCCATGATAACCATTTTTGTTGTAAAATTGTACATATAAATTAAAATTAGATATAGGGATTGATTTACCAATCTGCTGCAGCCCTGCGTAGAAACCAGTTTCCATTTTTTTTTTTGTCAAAGCTTAATGGAACAAGCTGATTGGCTACCATGTATAGCTGCACCAGATTAACTGTTTCCCGACCGGCGCACGACGATGTACGTCGGCAGAATGGCACGGACAGGCATAAGGGCGTATATATAAGTCCCTTTTTAAATGCCTCCGTGCCATCGGGAGCGTGCTGGTCGGGACCCCCGTGATGCCGGTCGCGAGACCCGCGATCGTCTCACAGGAAGGCTGAACGGGGAGATGCGGAAATAAACAGCATCTCGCCGTTCTGCCTAGCAACTAGTGACGCCGATCTCTGCTCCCTGTGATTGGAGCAGAGATCAGCATTCACTAGCTGACAGCCACGCCCCCCACAGTAAGAAACACACCCCTAGGCATACTTAACCCCTACACTGCCCCCTAGTGGTTAACCCCTTCACTGCCAGTGTCATTTATACAGGAATCAATGCATTTAAATAGCATTGATTGCTTTATAAATGACAATGGTCCCAAAAATGTGTCAAAAATGTCCGATGTGTCCGCCATAATGTCGCAGTCACAATAAAAAATCGCTGATCGCCGCCATTACAAGTAAAAAAAAAATTATTAATAAAAATGCTATAAAACTATCCCCTATCTTGTAAACGCTATAACTTCTGCGCAAACCAATCAATAATCGCTTATTGTGATTTTTTTTACCAAAAATATGTAGAAGAATACGTATCGGCCTAAACTGAGAAAAAAAAAATGTTTTTTTATATATTTTTGGGGGATATTTATTATAGCAAAAAATAAAAAAAGAATGCGTTTTTTTCAAAATTGTCGCACTTTTTTGTTTATAGCGCAAAAAATAAAAACTGCAGGGGCGATCAAATACCATCAAAAGAAAGCTCTATTTGTGGGAAAAAAAGGACGTCAATTTTGTTTGGGAGCCACGTCGCACGACCGCGCAATTGTCAGTTAAAGCGACGCAGTGCCGAATCGCAAAAAGGGGCCTGGTCCTTTGGCTGCAAATTGGTCCGGTCTGAAAGTGGTTAAGCACTCTCTAGTTTTAGTAGATCAACCCCATAATGTCAATTTATAAATTTGTAAAGGTAAAAAAAAAAAAAATGACTAAATTATATGTTTCTATTACATTAAGTATCCATCATATACTGTATTTTTATTATAATTAGAGAAAAAATGCTACCTTGATTATTTTGGTGGTGTGGGTATAGGTGTAAATTAGCTGTCATGTAAATTATCTTTGTAAAATATCTCCAGGGTTCTGATGAGCACTCATTAATTAGGTCTTAATGAGAGTATTCCCTGAACAAGTTTAATTAGTGGCTGTACATATATTAAGTTTTGATTTTTTTTAAAGGAGTCATAACACTAGGCCACAAATATATACCAATAAAACTTTTTAACAGGTAAAAGTCAGTAGAGTGTCATGTTAAAGTGTACATTAACTTTTTTTGTTTTGAATATAGAAGGCATAGGAGTGCGCAAGGGGTGTGCCAGGTGTGCCTGGGCACACCCTAATCCTGGGGTTGGCAACCTGTCAATGGTGGGCAGGTATCCAAACAAGAAGATTTACTGCTCCAGGTGAGGTTTTGAAAGCCTGATGATCTGGGCAGGTGCCCACCTCGCCTCCGCATATAATCAAAAGAAGAAATGGCCGCACTCTGTACTCAATCAAAATTATTTTATTCAGAACATCCCAAAGCGTTGACAGAAAGCTGGTCAACACTAATACCAGCTTTCTGTCAACACTTTGGGAGGTTCTGAATAAAATAATTTTGATCGAGTACAGAGTGCGGCCATTTCTTCTTTTGAATGGTGGGCAGGTGACAGGTAAACCGCAATCCTTCCTTGCCGACCCTCAGGACCTGGACAGGAGAGGTGGCGGGGTGGAATTTAGTGGAACTGATCTGTATTTTCCTCCTGCAGGAGCTGAAAGTAGGCTTCTCCTCCTCTCCCTTTTGTCAACATTCAGCTGCCACAGGAGGAAAATATAGGAGATCGGTACTAATATATAAAAACCCCTCTTTTCCCTATTTCTCTTCCTTCTGTTGCCCTTGCTCCCCCTTCATCCCATTGTTTCAGGATGGAGAGCAGGGAAGAGGCCGGTAAATATGTCAAACGCATGTGTTGGAGCTTTGGGGTGCACACCCTAATGCAGTAGGCTGCGCACACCTATGATAGTAGGGAATAGTTAAAGAGGAAGTAAAGCAAAAAATAAATAAAAAAATACACCCTGCAAGGCAACGCCATAATGAGCTAGGATGCATAGCATCCTAGCTCATTATGAATAACTTACCTGAGATCGAAGCCCCCGAAGCAACCCTCGTTCTCCTCCTCCGACGCCGTCATCTATCCCGGAGTGACTTCGGGTATCGATGACGATGCATGCTGGTGCCTCCACTAACGGCATGATTGCAGTTAGAAATGTCATGCTCAGTACGCCTGCGCCCGATGTCTACGACGCATGCGCCGTAAACATCGCTGCGGCTATTTCTGCAAATATCTCCTAAACCTTTTAGGTTTGGGAGATATTTCTTGCACCCACCGGTAAGCCTTAATCTAGGCTTACCTGTAGGTTAAAGTGGTTGTTACAACAACTTTAATACTCTTGCAAGCTTTTTTTTCTTAATGTGTACCATTGGGGACATTCCTCTTCACTTCCAGTTCCGAGACAAAACAGGAAGTAAGGGGAGATCTTCTTGACAGTTGTTTTCACAACATGTTTACTTATTTGAAGATTTCCCATCACCTCCTGTTCTTATGACAACTGTAAATGCTTGGACTTCACTACAACTGAGACAATGGTCACCAGTACAAACAGACAGTGTGAAGTTCCTCAGTGAGGACACAGACAGTAACTAACCTTTCCACATTCTGTACAAAAAAAAAAATTTTTTTACAGTGCCTTGAAAAAGTATTCATACCCCTGGAAATTTTCCACATTTTGTGATGTTACAAACAAATACTTAAAAATTTAAAAAAAAACTTATTGGGATTTTATGTGATAGACCAACACAAAGTGGCACATAATTGTGAAGTGGAAGGAAAATGATAAATGGTTTTTCATTTTTTTTTACAAATAAATATATGAAAAGTGTGGCGTGCATTTGTATTCAGCCAATACTTTGTAGAACCACCTTTGGCTGCAATTACAGCTGCAAGTCTTTTTGGGGATGTCTCTACCAGCTTTGCACATCTAGAGAGTGAAATTCTTGCCCATTCTTCTTTGAAAAATAGCTCCAGCTCTGTCAGATTGGATAGAGAGCGTCAGTAAACAGCAAATTTAAAGTCTTGCCACAGATTCCGAATGTGATTTAGGTCTGGACTGGGCCATTTTAACACATGAATGTGTAGAAACAAGAGGAAAAGGGCAAAAATGATCCCTCGGTCGGACTTTAGAGGCACATAAGACGGTATATGATTAAAAATCATAAGCTTTATTGGTACAAAAATATATATTGTGCAAACAGAGCAAGAAACAATAATAATTAAAAACACATGTATTGGGTTGAAAACATAATATACGTCCTCCACGACTCCCATGCCAAATTTGTGATTATAAAGGTAAATTTTATTTTTTTTAAATAACAAACATAGCATACTTATCTCCACTGTGCAGCTCGTTTTGCACAGAGTGGCCCTGAATCTGCTCTTCTGGGGTCCCCCGGCGTTTTTTTGCGGCTCCTTCTCACATCTGATAACCCTTTACTTTGCGGGCGTGCTCCCGAGTCCAGCATTCAGCGTCCATAGGGTTGGCTGGGGGGTCGGTCACTAAAAGGTGTTTTAAGGTGAGAAAACACGAAGGTTTACAACCCCTTTAAGATGTGGGCCCTGTGGTGGTCCTACGCATTCCCTACTTTGCACCCGACCAGTCTAGGAATTTATTTGATCCCATCTCCAGCCAGGGGGACCTTTCTTTCACACTCCCTCTTTGTCCCCTCTTCTTACTTATCCTGTTTCTGGGCCTCTTGCGGTCCACTCTCCTCATCCACCTACCCACCTCCACCCCCCATTGCCGTGTGTGTTTTTTGGGGGGGTTTTTGCCCCCCCTTTTTTTCTCTCCCCATTATGTGGACAGCTCCGCTCCCCCTTGTCTACCTTAGCTCCTTGGTCTAAAGGCTCAGGCATAACGTACTGACCCCTGGCCTTGGCTTGAGGGTCGGTGTCAGTTGATAATTTATACCCCTATAATATGTTTTAGTATGTATTTTCGGTGAACTTTTATCTTATGCTTCATGTCCATATTCCCTGCGTGGGAATTTGTTATCTGGTTTCCCCCCTTTTTATTTACCAATAAAAATATTGTACCAGAAAATATATTGTGTTTGTTCTCCCTGTGGGCATTCCCAGTACTATAGCTACAAAGGCAGTTCCAGTGGGCTATTACTCTATGTAGTACCAAAAGCATTTGCTTGATATAGGATAGGCTGCCCCAGTCGTAGGGATTGGACTAGCTTTGGTCGGTGTATATACTCCTGGATTAGCAGCCGTATGCAACTTTGTGGATATTTCTACCTTCTCTATACCCTTGGACACTGCTGTATCATACTCTTTTTTTATTGTGACAGCTAGAGTCACTTGCCATACCTTTAAAAAAACTTGGGAAACATATTACTCTATTCACATGGTGATGTTTGATGTCCGACAGGGAAACTTTTTGTCTTCATCTGCATGAGGAGCAATGAACCTGGCAACTGCAGGTTATCCTACTTTAAAAACAACAGCCTTTACTTCATCAGAACAAGTAGTAGATGTGAAAATGTGAAAACGATCCTATAGTTCTACCGGTTTGCTTGATATGAAAATACAAAATATTAATTCAAATACTTTAAATTGAACTTCCTAAAAAAAAAAAAAAACACATGTAAACTAGAAACTTTGCAAGTGTTTTTAATATTTGTGAAATGTTATTTCCTGATATTTAGGTTGTCTTTCTCAGGGTGAATGTAACATTTCCTAATGCCTAACATATAACTCAAGGGGGAAAATAGCCTAAGATCATTAAACCAGAATAGAAAATGGCCTAGAACAATAGCCCAAGAACATTCAACCAAAAATAGCATAAAACATTAGCCTAAGAACATTCGACCAGAAGAGAAACAGCCTAGGTCAATATCCGAGGAACATTTTACCAGAAACAACCTAAAAAAATTGCCTAAGAACCAGGCCTGGATCTAGGAGGGTGCTGGGGCGGGCTATGCCCCCCCCCCCCCAGATTTTAACTGTGCCTCCCCAGGTCTCTGAAAGTGCATCCACTAATCCATCAGCTAGTGGGATGGGGCAAGGGGGGCATTCTGATGCTGGCAGTTGATGTAAGGGGGATTCTGTTGGGTACAGCCCATGTAAGGAGGCACTTTGATGGGAACAGCTGATGTAAGGGGGCATTCTGATGGGGACACCTGGTGTAAAGGGGCACTCATATGGAGACAACTTATGTAAGGGGCACTCTAATGGGGACACCTGACGTAAGGGGGCAATTTATTGTGGATAATTAATGTAAGGGTGATAAGAACTCTCATAAGAACAA
>CM053032.1:44867801-44930920 GCA_028564925.1 Lithobates sylvaticus | reverse complement strand
GCATAATGGACTACTATGCATCGCATAGGAGTCCATTATGTGTCACTTACCTGACACAGGAGCCAGCAATGTTACCGCTGTCCCCTTGTGTATGGAGCCTCCATCTTCTTGGTGGGTCTCGCTGCTCCGGCGCTGTCATTCGACGGAGCCGCGATGAGGTCACTCCCACGCATGCGCACGAGAGCCGCCACTCGTGGCATATTGCCGTTAACAGCGGCGTGCTCAGTGCGCCACTGTCTACGGTGCATGCGCCGTAGACAGCGGTGCCTGCCTTTTGGCAAATATCTCCTAAACCGTGTAGGTTTAGGAGATATTTCTTGGACCTACAGGTAGGCCTTAATCTACCTGTAGGACAATCTTAATCTTACCTGTAGGTCAAAGTGGTTTGTAAGGGTTTACAACCACTTTAAAAAAAAGGTACTTGCACTACTTCAACCAAAACAAACTTTCTAAACGGGAACACCCAAAAAACAGAAAGTTGAAATTGAACTGTAATGTAATTCTTTATTATATGTATATAAAATAAATGATAATGTGCACAAAGGCAAACAAACAATTGCAAAAAGAATTACATGTTTTATATCAGATGCACATAATTTACAGAATTGGTCATCTGTCTGCCGTTCTCATTACCAATAAAAGATTTTGAACATAAGCAATTATTCAGCATGGATTTCCAAACAAAATTCAGACTGTGCCAAGTGACCACCATGTACAAAAACCTGAAGATGGCACCACTTCTACACCATCATTGTCCCATTCCTGTTTACAAGGTATGGAGGACTGCCAGAGCAGGTACTCAGATGCCTGTAATGCACCTGTATCTGGTCAGGCAGTCCTCCATGCCTTGTAAACAGATGCTTGAAATGCACATGTGTTAGCACAGAGCATTACTGTGCATTGTGGTGCAACGCATTGGTGTTGCCCACTACTGTAACAATGTGTGCCCCATATGGCAATGCATGGTAAATGAATAGCATCAAGGACGCACCATGGTTTGTGCATCACCCAGCATTATGTTTTACCACAACACTCAGGAAGATTTACTACAACTGGAGCACACCGCATCTGTGCATAGTAACCAGCTTCTAACTTCAGCTTGTTCAATTAAGCTTTGACAGTAAGCACACATTTACATTGGGCCGATTTTGCATGCGATTTGACATGTCAAATCGCATGACAAATTTGCGTCTATTGCCGGCAATAGCACTGTCCGAATCGGTGCGCCGCCGACTTTGCGGCACTGCACCGATTCCCAAAAGTAGTTGCTGTACTACTAGTTGGTGACTTTGGGGGCAATTTGAATAGACATCTGTGCATGAACCCGCACAGATGTCTGTCAAAACGCCCCTGAAGTCGGACTGCTTTGCCGGTTTGAAATTGTGAGAGTTCAACTGAACTCACACGATTTCAAACTCGCATCAGTGTGAACCTAGGCTTGAACCTGGAAACTGATTGGTTACTATGCAAAGCTGCACCAGATTCTGTTTGCACCAGTTTTAGTAAATCACCACCTGTGTGAACAAGGCCTCAAAGTATATATAAACCCGAACTGAATTATATTTCCTTCTTAATGCACTTCGTACCACAAGCAACTGCTATTCAAAAAAAAACACAGGGGAAGTATGAACAATTTTGAAAAGATATGGGCACCTTGGTTGAATGTCCCTAGTTTAGCTCCGGTTGATCTTATAATGGATTGTCTGCTATTATGGGCATTGGGGGTTGGGTGGAGCACTGCCCGAGGTACTTACTGCTGCCAGCTTTACAGGTCCCATCTGGAGCCACCTTAGGATATGCCTTTCTGTATGGTGTAAATGACTGTTTCATATGTTATACGTCATTGATTTGTGAATACATGTCTAATTGTGAAAAAGAATCTATCAACGTTTGTAAACACTCTGCATTTTATCAATAAAACACTTTTTGATTTAAAAAAAAATTAATAAAAAAAATGTTTCAATCTTTGTTGCATCTCAGTGTTATTCATCTCCTGCAAATTGATTTCTATATACATACATATACTCCAGCCTTGACTGTATGGAATTTGTCAGGGCAGGTTTCCTGACTGTGACAACAGTGGGACATGTCTGCATAATGGGTGTTGAAATAGCCCCTTGTAATCTCCATTGGAAACGTGTGTGACAAGAGTGACAACCCAGGTGCACAACTTTAAGACAAGGACACCATAGAACAGGAAATGCCTACAAAAGGCCTTTCATGGCAGAATCGTTATTTCAATGAATTTTAATATGAGATATCAGCACACTGGAAACAAAAAAACAATAAAAGTATTATTTCCCTAGCAGCTGGATACATTCTGTTTTCCCTTGCAGAGAGAAATAAGAATTAAACCTAGTACACATGGGCCGAATATCAGGCGGCATCAACAGATAACGGCCGACGTTCGGGCCGTGTGTACTGAAGTCGATCTGTTTTGGCCAGCTTCTTCCGAAGGGGCATGCCCGAAAAAGGTCTGACGATCGGCTCCCGATCAGTGCTCTCAGCCAATGGTGCTGACCAGAATAATCTGGCAGGGGGGCTGCCCACCTGTCAGAATACAATAGAACAGCAGAGAAGATCCGACATTAGTACAGCGGCTACTCCTGACCTGACCTGTCATTTTTTTTTGTTCAGCCCTGATGGGTTGAAGGAAAAGAAAACCTCTAGTGTGTACTAGGCTTTAGGATCACAACCAGCACTCATGGGACTAATATTCTCTTATGAGCGCTGGTTGTGATCCCAATTACTCTTTTAATGAAGGCTGCAGATTTTAAAATATTGAAAAAGCCTTTGTAAACGACATTAATATGTTAAAGCTTATAAGAGTTTAGTGATTGGGTTTACATATACTTGAATTCTAAATGGTCACATCACGCTGCCCGATTTCACTATTTGGAACAACAGGTAAAGTCGGCTATCACAACTCTCCGGCAAGGTGTAGTTTTGACCAGAAGCAATGGACAAATTTCAGCTTTGTCCTTGTTTTGCTGTTGAAATGCAGAACAGCCTCAGAATCAATCTCCAGGAACAAGAACTTTTACTGTCCCATCCATTACAGTCCGTCCGCTTTCCACTGCAACACAAGATACACTAACGAAAGCCAAGGATTTCTTTAAAGATGTAATCTGGGCTCTCGCTACAACCTCCTCCCCAGCATATAATGGAGCAGGAAAGCGAATGTTCTGGGAGAGAAGCACACAGCCTTCCCCGGGTAGTTTAGTGCCTAGGACTGCAGACACTAGGCCATTGAGGAGAACACCATGAACAACAGGTCTCCCAAATCTTGTGTTCTTAGCAAACTCCTCATCCAGGTGCAGTGGGTTCGTATCCCCAGTAAGTTCAGAGAACAGGGTGACATCTTTCTGAGTGAAGGTCCTGAAGAGCTCAGCACTATCCCCAACCTGTAGGTGCAATGGCCGCCACAATGCTAAGTTGTTGTACCACTTGGATGATAATGGACTGCTGGAAATACCAAGTATTGTTCCTCTGGTGACCAAGCTACGGAACATTTTTCAGAATAACTAGTCAAGAACCAGTTCTCTACTGTTACCAGCCAGTGCCAACAAGAAGGGAGAGACCTATGTAAAAAGAAAAAAAAATAACATTTTACCTGATAAACATAAATCATCAATATGTTTTTATATTTTATGAACACTGTAGTAAGTATATGTAACTTTATATGCTTTTGAGTCTTGGCATGCCAGGATACAATATGCAGGATAGGAAAAATGTATATGAATTCCAGTCTGTCTAACCCAGGAGCCAGACAACACTGACAACAACTAAAGTACTCAAAGGTTAGGTGCCAGCTGTCATTTTTAAGCAGCGTTGGCTAACTGGCTCCGGGAATTTGTCCAGCCCTGACATTCTAAGGTGAATGCAAGATGTGTAAACCGGAATTCCCAGGACCTCTAAGAAACTGAAATACTTTGATGGACCGATCCCCTAGCAGTGATAGCGAACCTTGGCACCCTAGATATTTTGGAACTACATTTCCCATGATGCTCAACTACACTGCAGAATGCATGAGCATCGTGGGAAATGTAGTTCCTAAACATCTGGGGTGCCAAGGTTCACCATCACTGCCCTAAAGGATAAGTTAGCCTTTTGTAACTTGGGCCATGGGCACTCCCCCGATGTGACAGCGAGCATGGGATTTTCTCCCCCCTGCTCACTGTCACAATTTAAAAGAAAGGTGCCCTGCCTGCCCGGCCGCATCATTCCTTCATCAAGTTCTGTGAATGTGAAAACTACAAGTACCCACAGCCTTTGCGACTGTCAACTTGTATTTCTCAAACTACCAGGGCGCTGTTCAGTGCTCTAGGTAGTTCATTGAGTCTTCCTGGCAGTGTGCAACTACCTGCTAGTATGAGATACAAGCAGACAACTTGCACAGAATGTCTGCAAGAGCCCTGCCGATTGCGGGTGCAATGCTTTGCAGGCTCATATTAAAAAAATAATACATTTTACTTGCATAAATATGTGCATTTATTTACAAAGGTAAACTTCTCCTTTAATACCCTCATGCAGCTTTATAGCTGCTTATAAATACAAGGTACTCTTTACCTGATTTCTTGCAAACATGAACTTGAGCTGTAACAATACAGTAAATCTGTGGTGTGTTTTAGAAGTTTTTGTTTCCATTCCAAAAGCACAGAAGGATCACAGAACAGGTCTGTCCAGTCTTTACAGTTAGAAAGTTCACTGGCAGGAGCTCCAGATCTCAGATGTGAATGAAAGCCCAGCATTATTGTTCCATGCAGTGACAGCTTAGAATATAGGTTTACCTGTAAAACACGGATAGAGCACTCCTGGTTCTGATAATGTCCCAGAAGAGTCAGAGAAGTCCACAGCTTCACAAATCCACTGCAAGAAAAGAATAATATCAGCCTAATTAGACATGCAAGCAACCATAGACAGTGCATAATATGGGGTTCTGTGTGTTGTGCTTAGTGTAGCATGTAAGGACTTATTTTCAATGAAAGATGAGACCCCCTTGGATTATGTGATTTAATGTTGGGAAAATGCTTTCATTCAAAAAGGTAGTTTTATAATCAGATTCTTATCTTAGTCATCTGCAATTAAAGGTTTGTTTACATATGTGTTTAGTTTGCAAATTAAATAGCATAAGACCTCATGAATAAAGTTAATAAAAACATGCGAGCCCATATAATTGCTTTAACAAAGATCCATCATTAGAATTTTTAGTTTACAGTTCTATCCCCTATGGCAGGGATTCTCAACTTTATTGGGACCAGAGCCCGGTAAATTCTTTAAAAACCTTCCATACCCAAAAAGTATAAAAGTTTCATAGTCACACAACAAAAGTTTCAGGATGCAAAATATGTATTGAAATGCTGGAAGGCTCTGGATGGGGATGACATTGTGGGGAAAAAGGGGGTTCTAGAGGGGGCAAGTTGATTCTGCATCAGACCTGGCAGTCCTGTAGGTGATGACGTCTCTGGAGGAAGCTGGGGTCTCTCCAGAAAGAAGAGGGCAGTGCAGGGGCACTGTGGGAGGCTGGAGGGCACTGAAGATGCTAGGAGAAAATGTGGGACACTGTTGGAGGTTGGGAGCACTGCTGGCAATTATGGAAGGTTGGGGGCACTATGGGAGCTGGAAGGCACTGTAGCAGGTTAGGAGGTCTGCAGACGGTTGCAGACTTGGGAACAGAGAGTCTGTGGCCCAACACCAGGCCATGGCCCAGTGGTTGAAAACTACTGCCTTATTAGGACAAAGTACATAACATAGGATAGAAGTACATGTAGTATTTTGTCCCATGTTTCTAAGTGCTTTTTACCCTTGTTCCGAGTACTGACCTGCCCCCCTCCCCTCCCCACAGCTGATCTAACAACAGCTTTGAAAGAGACAGATTCATAGCTGCAGCTTGTCTCGGCTGTCATCACTTTCATGAGACAATGCAAGAGGAATACAGAGGAAGAGAAGGGAAAAGTCAGGCTCTGCATTCCTCTTGCCATTTGCTTGTCTATGAAAAGTGCTCACAGCTGAGACAAGCTGTAGCTTTAATCATCTCTTTCGTAGCGGTTGTTGGATCGGCTGTGGCAGGAGAGGAGAGGCAGGTGGGACCTCAATGATTGTTGGAAAGCACTTAAAAATGGGACAAAGTACTACATGTACTTTGATCCATCGAGCAGTGGTTCCCAACCACTGGGCCATGGCTTTCCTCCAAGCATCTGCAGATCTCGTAACATACCACAGCGTCTCCCAGCTCTCATAGTGCCCCCAACCTCCCATAATTGCCCCGCAACTCCCCACAATACCCCTAGGTCCTGTGAGAGCCATTAGCCCCCAGCCTCCCGCAGTGACCCCCGATGCCACCATAAGTGACTGAAAGAAAGATAACCACCCATCCTCTCCAGCGCTACAGAACCCACTGAAGTTTCATTCAGTTATCAGCATAGCTGAGGCTGAAACAACCTAACTTAAAAGTGATTGTAAAGGATTGATTTTTTTTTTTTTTTAAATAACAAACATATCATACTTACCTCCACTTTGCAGCTCGTTTTGCACAGAGTGGCCCCGAACCTCGTCTTCTGGGGTATCCTGGTGGCTCCTTCTGCATCAGATAACCCCCTAGGAGAAGCGCTCTCCCAAGGGGGTTACCTTGCGGGCGCGCTCCCGAGTCCAGCATTTGCGTCCACAAACACGAATGCCGGACTCGGCCCCACCCCCCTGCGTCATTGGATTTGATTGACAGAAGCGGTAGCCAATGGCTGCGCTGCTATCAATCTATCCATGAAAGACACGAGACACCATCTAGAGCTGGTGTGCTCGTCCCCGGGGAGAAAAAGACAGTGTTCAGGTAAGTAAAAACGGGGGCTCTGGGGGGCTGCAGGATGAGAGAAGCTTTTTCACTTTAATGCATAGAATGCATTAAGGTGGAAAACCATGACGGTTTACAACCCCTTTAACCAAGGAGATCACTTTAAAAAAGATATATCCTTCGCTCATGCAGAACAAAAGTAACAGGATGAACGAGACCTCAATACCTCCTTTGCACAAGCCCAGAAGGAAAAAAATTCTTTGCTTCGCTCACAAGGCCTCCCTAGCAGGTAGATACCCGGAGGGAGGCTACAAGAGACACACACACACACACACACACACACATACAGTAACTCACAGAAGTGAGTACACCCCCTCACATTTTTGTATATATTTGATTATATCTTTTCATGTGACAACACTGAAGAAATTACACTTTGCTACAATGTAAAGTAGTGAGTGTACAGCTTGTATAACAGTGTAAATTTGCTGTCCCCTCAAAATAACTCGACACACAGCCATAAATGTCTAAACCACTGGCAACAAAAGTGAGTACACCCCTAAGTGAAAATGTCCAAATTGGCCCAATTAGCCATTTTCTCTCCCCGGTGTCATGTGACTCATTAGTGTTACAAGGTCTCAGGTGTGAATGGGAAGCAGGTGTGTTAAATTTGGTGTTATCACTCTCACTCTCTCATACTGGTCACTGGGAGTTCAACATGGCACCTCATGGCAAATAACTCTCTGAGGATATAAATAAAAATAATTGTTGCTCTACATAAAGATGGCCTAGGCTATAAGAAGATTACCAAGACCCTGAAACTGAGCTGCAGCATGGTAGCCAAGACCATACAGCGGTTTTAACAGGACAGGTTCCACTCAGAACAGGCCTGCCATGGTCGACCAAAGAAGTTGAGTGCATGTGCTCAGCGTCATATCCAGAGGTTGTCTTTGGGAAATAGACGTATGAGTGCTGCCAGCATTGCTGCAGAGGTTGAAGGGGTGGGGGGGGGGGGAGGGTCAGACTCTCAGTGCTCAAACCATACGCCGCACACTGCATCAAATTGGTCTGCATGGCTGTCGTCCAGAAGGAAGCCTCTTCTGAAGATGATGCACAAGAAAGCCTGCAAACAGTTTGCTTAAGACAAGCAGACTAAGGACATGGATTACCAGAACCATGTCCTGTGGTCTGATGAGACCAAGATAAACTTATTTGGTTCAGATGGTGTCAAGCATGTGTGGCGGCAACCAGGTGGAGTACAAAGACAAGTGTGTCTTGCCTACAGTCATGCATGGTGGTGGGAGTGACATGGTCTGGGGCTGCATCAGTGCTATCGGCACTGGGGAGCTACAGTTCATTGAGGGAACCATGAATGCCAACATGTACTGTGACATACCTCCAAGACAACCACTGCCTTGCTAAAGAAGCTGAGGGTAAAGGTGATGGACTGGCCAAGCATGTCTCCAGAACCTAAACCCTATTGAGCATCTGTGGGGCATCCTCAAACGGAAGGTGGAGGAGCGCAAAGTCTCCAACATCCACTAGCTCTGTGATGTCATCATGGAGGAGTGGAAGAGGACTCCGGTGGCAACCTGTGAAGCTCTGGTGAACTCCATTCCCAAGAGGGTTAAGAGGCAGTGCTGGAAAATAATGGTGGCCTCACAAAATATTAACACTTTGAGCCCAATTTGGACATTTTCACTTAGGGGTGTACTCACCTTTGTTGCCAGCAGTTTAGACATTAATGGCTGTGTGTTGAGTTATTTTGAGGGGACAGCAAATTTACACTGTTATACAAGCTGTACACTCACTACTTTACATTGTAGCAAAGTGTAATTTCTTCAGTGTTGTCACAAAAAAAAAAAGATATAATAAAAAATATTTTAAAAAAAAAATGTGAGGGGTGTACTCACGTGTGTACGTGTGTGTTTATTTATATATATATATATATATATATATATATATATATATATATCACACACACACACAACACACACACACACACAGTATATACTAAATTACATCTTCTTCACATACCTGCTGTTGATTCTCAATATCGCAGACAATGTCTTATCATCATATTTTAACAAGTCCAAAGGACAAGAGGCTCCCACCTAGAAACCAAACACAAAGAAAAGGATAACTCTGTGGACTGAATAGCGGAAGCAGATTGTTTATGCAGAAAAAAAAAATCTGATGATATTGTCATGAACTGAAGTGTATATAAAGGCCTTTTTTTAGTTTAATTAGTGTAGAGAATAATTAGAACCTGTGTCATGTTTTTATTGAAGTCCATGACCCTGCTGGGGAGATTCACCTCTCTGTCACTGAGACAGAAAATGAAGAGGAAATCCAAAATGCAAGAGTTGTCTCCAGAGAAAAAGGTGAGGGAAAGTCCTCCAAATGGGGACACCTGTTCCTGCGATAACATTCTAGAATGGAAATTCGGTTCATTGGGAGAGATTCCCCTCTTACTTCCTGTTGCTTCCCAAAAACAGGAAGTGAAGGAAAATCTCCCCATCAGGACAAATGCAGCAAAAAAAAAATTAAAATAAATAAACACTGGATAGGAGTCTTAGTTTTCCTATTCTTTTCAATACAAAAAAAAAAAAAGGAGTTTTGACTTTACATACACTATTATATTATGGCCAGAGATGCACGTTTTAGGCCCCTTTCACACAGGCTTTTCAATCAGGTCCGCCTGTCTGTTTTTCAGGCGGACTTGATCAGACCCTCCTCGGACAGAAGGAAAACAGACAGGCAGTCCGTTTTCATCCGATCATCCCATAGAGGTGGACTCTGATAGGTCAGTTTCAGCACAGTAAGTGGAGAAGGACCTCCCATCCCCCTGCTCAGCATGGTTAAGCAGAGCGATCCCCCGCTGAGCTGAGCGGCCAGCTCGTGTGAAAGGGCCCTTACTCGTTAGTGCCTCTTCATTAGTCGCTTCTTACAACAGTTAATAATTGGACAAGCAATTACAAACAATCGTCAAAAAAGAAGAAAAAATAAAAATCACAGGTAACAGTGGGAGTATTATGCATGTCACAATAGGTTTTAAAGGAAACTACAATGCCCCCCTCAGCCAGTTCTGTGTCAGTTATTAATCAAAGGTCCACATATTTACATGTGTTGTGCCTGCTGTGCCACATTTTTTATTATTTTATTTCATATGCAGATGAGTTGACTCCTAGTAGTTTTCTGATTGGCATTCACGTTGAAGCACTAAAGCTATAAGGACAATTAGCCACAAACAAGTTCCATTGTTGTGAATCAATCTAAAATATTATAGTCTTGCACGGAGTGGAACAGAAAGGCTAGCTTCACATTTGTGCTATGAAGGAATGCACACAAATCACACGTGTTCCAGCAAAGTACAAAAATGCACATCCTTCTGGAAGGCGCACAGCAGTGCCATTAAATTAATGGCACCCAAACACACCTGTGTGTGCGAATTTGCGCACCAAAACACAGTTAAAGTGGATGTAAACCCTCACATATACCCAGTGAAGTGAACAGCCTAAGATGATACACAGAGATGAAACAAATCTCCCTACATAAGTTTTACATGTATATCTGCTGTCTTCATCTTTATATACTGTTTAGAAAGTGCACATCGTGTTCGAATTTTCTCTTCCTTGTTCCCCTGTAGGAGGGGATTATTGCTGGACACTATGAGACAGCTGATTGGAGAAAAGGCACACACCCCCTCACCACACATGCAGAGGTTGCCTATGAATAGTTTAGCTGTGTGACAATCTATTTATAGCTCCCTCCCCCAACACACAATTCTATCTCCAGTCTTGGAGAGCTTGTCAAAAGTTATAAGGCTAATAACAGAAGAACGGAGCAGGACAAATCTATGGGACTCAGTGCTTTGAAGAGAGAGGAAAAAAACAATACAGAGTGCCCAGCTCAAATTTCATGAATCGGGTTTACGTCCACTTTAAGTACCATACATTTTTGTGTGGTGCGATTTAAAAAAATGGTGCTTGCACTTCTTGTGTGATTTCAAGTGTTGAATTGAATGGGCTGCCCTAAATGTGATGCTCCAAAACACAAGCACACAGTCGCACCTGCATACATATGAATGGAGCTTTACACACAGTCACATTGTTGAGACTAACATTTTGAGAAGGCGCTGAACAAGAGCCAAAAAATACCAAAATAATTATCCAATTGCTATGTATTGACCTATTCTCTGCTACTGTATATTCCAGGGGTCTCCAAACTTTCTAAAGAAATGGCCAGTTTACTGTCCTTCAGGCTTTGGGGGGGGGGGGGGCAGACTATGGCCATTGTGAGTGGAAATTTTCCTGACATCAGTGGGAGTAAACATCACCACATTTGTTATTAGGGCGAGGAGCAATTTTTTTTATAATTTTGTTCCCACAAATAAAGCTTTCTTTTGGTGGTATTTGATCACTGCTGGGGTTTTTATTTTTTGCCCAACAAATAAAAAAATACTGAAAATTTAGAAAAAATAAATAAAGTAAGTTTTCTCCTTCACTGATGGTCTGACGGGCACGGCTAAGGCGGTACTGGTATGCAGCACTGATGGGCACTCATACTGATGATTACTTATGGGTGGCACTGATAGGTGTCACGGATGGGCACTGATAGGTGGCACTGCTGGGTATCACTGACAGGGAGACATCTGGCAGGCATTCACCGTGGGCACTGACTCGCACCATTTTGGGAACTGATTGGCATCTTTCAGGGCACAAACTGGCATCTCTGGTGGCCATGGGGGACATACCTGCTCATCCATGTGTGGCTGTTTGCCATGGTGGTCCTGGTGGCATCCCTGGTGGTCCAGTGTGGGGATCCGTCTGTCAGACACGAGTCAGGAAAAGCCAATAAACGGCTCTTCCTTTTTACACTGTGATCAGCCGTGATTGTACACCGATGATCACGTGGTAAAGAGCCTCCATCAGAGTGTGTCTCCGCTCCACCGATCGCGGCTTATCCTGCTGGACGTCATATGATGCCCAGTTAGGATAACTGAACCACCGTCCGGCCGTCATTTTGCTATAGGCCAGGCAGAAGTGGTTAAAGCACAAGTTCACATTTGGGAACATGTTACATGTTCCACCAATTTTTACGGTCTGTGTGTGAATAAACTACAAGCCCTGACATCCTTTGTGGCTGTGGGCATGAAGTTCTCAATGTAGTTCATTGATTCTTTTCGTAAGATTTAATCTGCTTGCCTGTACAAGATGTACTGGCACACAGATACTTTGACAGATCTGGAGGAGACCTGCATGGAACCAGCTGATCGCTGGTGCAATGCTTTACAGACTCCAAAAATGCTGATTAGGGCCATACACCACCCAGACCAGCATATTTCTGCAGGGATACAACCCGTGTTCCAATCAGTAGTGGAAGGACAGGAATCCTGTATAAATCAATAACAGGCGGACGATGGCCACTGCTGTCTGCAGCTGTTTGCATGTAATTGCACATGGATTGCTTACCTGCTGTTAGGGATGGTAACACACACACACACACACACACACACACACACACACACACACACATTTATATATATATATATATATATATATATATATATATATATATAATATATATATACATATACACACACACACACATATATATACACACACACACACATACATTATATATTTACATCCTAAATAGCATAAGCCTAGTCAGCTGTGTGCTTTTTTTTCACTAAAGAGCACAGGATGTTCTGGTGATGGGGATGTAACAATTTTACCAGTGAAGTGAAGAAAATGATCCCCGTATTCTGTACTGGTATTGGAAGACATAAAAATATCAGACACCACAGGTACTTACCTCTCCATGCAATTCCTTTACAGCCGACACGATCAGTGATTTGTACTGAGCTGCAGTCAACTTGACACCTTCACGCTGAAATACTCTGCAGACCAAACACAAGTATATCAGTAAGTACACAGAGCTCTTAGAGTTGGGGGATGAGCTCGGGCGTGTTCGGATCCTCATCCAAACCCAGTTGAGTGAGCCCCCCAGGAAGCCGTCACCTGTACTGGGCCAATCATCTGTGGCCAAGCATTCCCTGACCCAAAGCTGGGTGTATACACGCTCCTGGTATATGTGTGACTGCAGGAAATGCCTTGGCCCAGTACAAGTGACAGATTCCCGGCAGGCTCACTTGCCGGGGTCTGGATTAGGTTCCGAACACATCCCTACTTATAATTGGTGTAGAGGAACTCACAGCTGAACCTTCAAGTATTGATGCTCGGAGGGGTTCTTCAGCACAGTCCTTTCATTAGTAATTGGTTCCGATGGAACGGGTCGCCCTTTCATGTTTCCACAATCCTCTTACTTCTAGGAAAATATAAGGCTTTCATCTAGATCATAGGCTCTCTAATAAAAACAAACAGAGGGTAAAGTGGTTCTAAAGGCAAAATGTTTTTTTTCACTTTAAAGTGACTGTAAATACATTAAAAAAAAAAAATAAAAAAAAGGTTTTTAAATAACAAACATGTTATACTTGCCTGCTCTGGGCAAAGGTTTTGCACAGAGCAGCTCTGATCCTCCCCTTCTAGGGTTCCCCACTGATGCCCCTGGCTCCTCCCCCCTGCCATGTGCCCACCATGGCAAGCCGCTTGCTATGGGGGCACTAGTGCAGGATCGCTTCCGAACCCCACTCTGTGAGTCCATTGACACACAAAGCGCAGCTCGGCCTCTTCCCCCTCGAGCTGTGATTGACAGCAGTGGGAGCTGGTTTCTCTGAGCCTATGAGAAGGGAGAGAACCAAGAGAGCTGCTGCTCCTGTGAACATCGCTGTATCGAGATCAGGCTCAGATAAGTATAAGGGGGGTGGGGGGGACTGCACACAGAAGGTCCCTATTGGCAAAGCCAATCTGCTCTCTTCCTGCATTCTCGGACAGAGAGAGCCATTGGTCAGTCAAAGCCTTGAGGAGGGAGGAGGGGGTGGGGCCGAGCCGTGTTGTGTGCGTCTATGGAAACACACACCTGACTCGAGATCAATCCTGTAGGAGTGCCCCCCCAGCATAGCAGCTTGCTATGGGGGCACTCAGAGAAAAGGAGCCAAGATCACTGTTGGGGGACCCAGAAGAGGAGGTTCGGGCAGCTCTGTGCAATACTATTGCATGGAGAAGGTTAAATATAACATGTTTATTTTAATTTTAAAAAATACAAAGCTTTACCCACCATTTCATATTCCTGATATGTGCTTGCTGTACCATGTACTTGTATGAGAAAGTATCCCGTTCCCTTTTTATTGCTTCCTTTGTGTGAAATACCTGGTGTTCCTACCAGTCTCTCTGCTTTCCTATTAAAAAATGGCTATTCCTATTAAAAACTGACCACATACAATATTATAGAGCTATTGCTCTGCAGCACATTCTTAACTGGAGATTTCACACCTCCTCTAAATTTTGGGTACCCCTTGAGAAGACTATGGCAGGCCGTAATCTATCCTACGCACCGTGGGTCCCTTCGAGCGATAGGGGTTTATCAGATTGGGTATCCCCCCTAACAACACATGTCTTCAAAGTTTGGGACAGGCTACATAGGTCCCTATCCCATCCAACATCACCACTGGTGCCTGTTGGTGGCTTTCCATGGTTTCCTCCTGGGGAGAAATTTTCCTTTTTTGTTCCCTGGATAACTGGTGGGGATATTTGCCTGTCCCGCTTCATGGAGGGTCACAGCCTAATTTCACTGGCCACCCTCAGGGAGCGGTACGGTAGTTTCCCCTTTGACTTTTGGAGAGATCGTCAACTCACATATTTTATTAGCCGAGGAACCTCTGCCGCATATGATCTCAGCCCTTTATAAAATTACTTGACTCGGCTCCCCCTAACCCTAAACCATCCTTCATTAGGGAATGCATTCCCCCTAACCCTAAACCATCCTTCATTAGGGAATGGGATCAGGATCTCGGGTGCGAGTTCACCGAGGAGCAAATGCACCACGTACCGTCTCACACACACTCTAGCTCAGTAGTCTCTAAAACACAAGAAAATAACTATAAGTTGTCCCGGTGGTACCGAGTGCCCACCTCCCTTGCTAGAATTTACCCATTAGTCTCTGGGTTGTGTTGGAGGGGATGCGGGCAGAGGGGAACACTCCTCCATATTTGGTGGGACTGTCCATTGGTTTCACCCTTTTGGTCTGCTGTCCACAGACACATATCAGATAGTCTAGGTATAAATGTGCCTTTTCCACTGAAGCACTTTCAGCTTAACATTCCCCCCCCCCCCCCATCACTATAAACGCAGTGCTCTCCCTCGCCTCCTCAATGCCGCAAAGCACCTTATGCCAATTAGGTAAAAGAGCCTGCAAGTTTCAAGTGAGTTGGATTGGCTTGGGAAGGTGACGGAGATCATGGAAGCAGAGGAATGGGTGGCCACATGCAAGGGAACTCGTGAGCGCTTTGACTCAATCTGGGCCTCGTGGCGGAGCCATACTTCTAGACAGGCCCCAGTCTCCTCTAATCTAGATGTTGCTTTGTTAACTTTGGCGGATCCTGCCTTTGGGCAACTTGTCCAGGCAAACCGGACCCTGAATCAGGTTCAGAACCAGATACGGAATTAGCATTGATGTTCCTAGTGTAGATATATCGCATCAGCCAATTAACCAGGTATGTTTACTGATTTACAAAGGCCTTGGCGGTATATACATTTATTTTTCATATATTTTTTTCATGTCTTCTATGTTCCTACTTTACTTTATGTGAGCCTAAGATGCTGTAAGGTATCTGCTTTAACTTATTGAGCGAGCCCTCCATCTTTTGCCCAAAGTCTGAGGGGAATATCCACTTAGATCAAAGATCTAGGACAGGGCTGGGCTTGTACTAGTAATAGTTATACTCATGGTGTAATGTATTATGGCGCTACCGATATCAGTATTTGTCCTTGAGGTGCATTTTGCCTTCCCTTTCCCCTTACCCTTTTGTCTGTACATGGTTTTGTATGGCTTAAAATTTAAAATAAAATAAAGATTATATACTTTTTAAAACTGACCACACTAAGCAGAACGCACTATGGTCAGGTCTGTTAGCTGTGCTGGAAACTCAGCCTGCTCTCCGATGATCAGACAACATGCCCCCTCCCCTGCACAGTCATTTACTGGGAAGCTCAGTGTGCTGTTGTTTCTTTTCCCCAGCTCTAATGCAGCTGAGAACATATGGTATGTAATCACTAAAAAAAGGGAAAGAAGGTAGAATTATATATATATGAGCTCCGGCGTGTTTGCACAGCCCGCCAGGAGGAGGTCGGCACTGCGCTAATCACAGGTAGTGAGACATTTCCCAAATCCCTGCAGCCGCACATCGGGACAATGTCTCACTGCCTGTGATTAGCGCAGTGCTGACTTCCTAGCGGGCTCGGCACGTGGGCTGTGCGAACACGCCGGAGCTCATCCTTAGATAGATAGATAGATTATATATAATCTATCTCTATATCTATCTATCTATCTATCTATCTATCTATCTATCTGTACACAAATGATTTGCCTTTCATTTCTATTATAAACTGAATGGGTTGTTTTACGAGGTGATGGTTTACATACACTTTAAAAAGAAAACTAATGCAGCCATCTAAGAATTGGTAAGCTGCAATATAATAAATGTTTGCATTTGGGTTTTATACCGCTTTAAATTAAAATATGGCTTACGTAGTATTTCTATATGCTATATATTTTTTCCCCATGAAAGTGGAGTTACCCTTTAAGAAAGGGCTTTTGCTGCAATGTTCATCTCTTCAGTCCCCAGAGACTCCCAGTTCTGTCCTCCTCCAGCCGAGGCTCTTCCAGGCAGAATGACGGCTGGCATCAATCACCCCATATCCTGTGAGCCCAGGATGTCATAGACACACACTACCCTTGGCATGCATCATGATTACCAAGCCTGGGCTCACTGTACACAGGAGGTCGCTCATATTATATCCCCTCCAGGAACCTGGAATTGTTCTTCCACTAACCCGACCCACCTATGTAGAAGAGCGGACTGCACTCTCACACCGCCCAACATTTTGAGATGGGAATGAGGGACACCTACTAACTAGGGATGAGCTGCGGCGTGTTCGCATCCTCCACGTGCAGAGCCCGCCAGGAAGTCAGCGCTGCGCTAATCACAGGCAGTGAGACATTGTCCCGATGCACGGCTGCAGAGATCGGGGCAATGTCTCACTGCCTGTGATTAGCGCAGCGCCAACTTCCTGGCGGGCTCTGCACATGGAGCAAGTAAACACACTGCAGCTCATCCCTACTACTAACAAACGTATATAGGCATAGGACACGCCCCCTGTCACACCCCCTTAAAGGAGAATTAACCAAAAAAATAATTAAATCCACAAGGACTTTTTTTTACCACTACTATTCCTTTATATTGCCTTTTAACATTTACAAATGCAGCAATTTAGAAATTGGATGAAATGTTTAGTACTGGAAAATACCTTTTGAAAGATAAAAAGTGCATTTTATATACATCTATATAGATCAGACCAAAATGAGGGACAAATGAGGGGGAAAGAGGGACAGAGGGACATTGCTCCACATCGAGGGCAGGTGGGGGCTCTGCACTCTGACATGCTCAGGTCAGTAATCTGGAAAGTACTGAAGACAGACAGAGCCCGGGGGGTTTGTATGAAGGGGTCAGCAATGGCAGCCCCTGGTTTTCCTCTATTATATGTACACCAGCATGTCTTTGTAGCTCCATAATACAGACAACCTGCTCTGCTATGAGACTCACCTCTCACCACCATAACCCTCTGCACCCTGTATGTCCTACACCCCGGACCCAGCACACTCACCATCCCTCCACCTGGACTCTACAAGAAAAACAAATCTTCACATGTCTTCTGAAACATGTCTGCACTGCCGGAGCGGATAGTCCTATAGGATCCAAGGCGACCGCCATGTTTAAGAAGATCAAAGAACCTCTCACATTGGCTGCAATGTCCTCCGCAAAATGGCTCCGCAATGGGGACAAAATAAAACACGCTACCTCTATGGACTATATCCTGGAGGCGCAATTTTTTAAACCATCCCCTAGAAACTTGACTTGATCAGCCTAGTTCCTACAGCGACAATATATTCCTCTGCGGTTCAATAATTGGTGTGTTACTACCATCTAGTGGAGAAATAAAAATTACACTAAGAACATAATACATACATTGGTTCAATAATGGTGTACTACTGCCACCTGGTGGAGAAATAGGAATATACATTAAGGTTATAATATATTGTAAATTGGTTCAATAACGGACGTGTTACTGCCACCTACTGGAGAAATAGGATTTTACACTAAGGACATAATACATAAATTGGTTCAATAATGGTGTGTTACTGCCACCTAGTGGAGAAATAGGAATTTACACTAAGGACATAATAAAAAGGAATTTACACTAAGGGCATAATACATAAATTGGTTAAATAATGGAGTGTTACTGCCACCTAGTGGAGAAATAGGAATTTACACTAAGGACATAATACATAAATTGGTTCAATAATGGTGTGTTACTGCCACCTAGTGGAGAAAAATGAATTTACAATAAGGGGATAATACAAAAATTGGTTAAATAATGGAGTGTTACTGCCACCTAGTGGAGAAATAGGAATTTACACTAAGGACATAATACATAAATTGGTTCAATAATGGTGTGTTTCTGCCACCTAGTGGAGAAAAATGAATTTACAATAAGGGCATAATACAAAAATTGGTTAAATAATGGAGTGTTACTGCCACCTAGTGGAGAAAAAGGAATTTACACTAAGGGCATAATACATAAATTGGTTAAATAATGGTGTGTTACTGCCACCTAGTGGAGAAAAAGGAATTTACAATAAGGGGATAATACAAAAATTGGTTAAATAATGGAGTGTTACTGCCACCTAGTGGAGAAATAGGAATTTACACTAAGGACATAATTCATAAATTGGTTCAATAATGGTGTGTTACTGCCAGCTAGTGGATAAATAGGAATTTACACTAAGGACATAATACATAAATTGGTTCAATAATGGTGTGTTACTGCCACCTAGTGGATAAATAGGAATTTACACTAAGGACATAATACATAAATTGGTTCAATAATGGTGTGTTACTGCCACCTAGTGGAGAAAAAGGAATTTACACTAAGGGCATAATACATACATCTTTTGAATAATGGTGTGCTACTGCCACCTAGCGGAGAAATAAGAATTTACAATAGGGTTACAATACTTTTTTTCTTTAATAATATACTGCGCTATCAACACATAAGTTAAAGTGGTTGTAAAGCCTTTGTGGTGAAATAGGTATAGGTAAGCCTAGAAAAACGCTCAGCTATAGGTAGTGGAAATATCTCCTAAACGTGCGCCGTTTAGGAGATATTTCACTTGTAGTGCGCCAATGTTGTCATCGACGCATTCGCTGTGAAGAAACGGACCACCATGCCGTTTCTTCCCCCAGCGTGTGCCATGACTGATGGCTCCCACGCGCATGCATGGGAGTGATGTCACGTAACTCCAGCCAGTCACAGAGCTGAAGTCCGTGGCCCCAGAAGGAAGAGGGGCGAAGATGGACGTGGCCTGCTCAGGGGACAGCGTGGGCTTCCTTTGCAGGTAAGTGTCATATAATGGGCTAGTATGCAATGCATACTAGCCCATTATGCTTTTCATTTGCAGGCCTTGCGGGGAGCAAAAGAGGAAGTAAAACCCATCAGGGTTTACTTCCCTTTTAAAGGGGTTGTAAACTCTCAAGGTTTTTCACCTTAATGCATTCTATGCATTTAGGTGGAAAACCTTCTGATGCCTTCTGATGCAACCTTCTGATGCTATGGATCCATAGCATCTTGCAGATCGGGTTTTCTGTGATGTAAGTGTGACACCTCATAACCACAATTGCTGGAGGCTGTGGATCGGGAGAGGGAGAAACCAGGGACACCCTTACCAGTTTGCCGGTTGTTTCATCATAAAGCTTTACATGCTTTACCTTCTGGTAAGCACATAGATATCTATGGTGTCGGGCACTTTGCACTAATCGTATATACAAGTCACTGAGGTGTACAATTTCAAGTTACGTCTGGATGGGCGCAGTGCCATTATTCATCTGTGTTTTTTCTTCCGTGTACCATCATAGGACTTTTTATTTAGTATTTCAGCTAGTACCATCACTGTACGAACTATAAATACTATATTCATATGTGTATTATCCCATGTTATTGTTGGTGTACAATTCAATCAATTTTGTCTATACACAAGTGGATGTATTGGGATAGGGACACAGTGTCATAACGTTTTAGCCTAATTTGGCGCTGCTCTTTTTTACAAATATGCTAATAATATTATTCCAGAGTTAGGAAGAATTTATGAAAGCGTTGATGTCCCACTCTACATTCATTCCGTATGGGGAGTAGGAACGCAACTCGTAAATCCAAAACGTTTCTAGTCTCGAGACCCCTCCAACATTAGACCCTCCCCTCCATGGAGGTAAATATTTGTCTATGATCTGGAACTGAGTACCACTAGGATTCTTATTGTGGGATCGCAGGTAATGTTTGGGAACACTGTGGTTTGTTTTACCCTTTTTTTATATGCGCAATATGCTCGTTTGCCCCGCACAGAAAAATGACATATGGTTCTACCTACGTATTGTTTCCTGCTTGGGCATGTCAAAAGGTAAACAATATTTTTAGTAGTGCAGGTAGTAAAATGTTTCATTTGGTATTTCCGTTTGGTTACCGTAGATTCAAAGGTATCAGTCTACATTTTCTTGATTTACAGATATCGATTACCGACCAACAGTTTGAGATTAAAGTGGTTGAAAACTCACTAACAAAAAAAACTGCAAGACAAAGGCATAGCATAATTAATTACTTACCTTAGATCAAAGCGCCCGCAGCGGTCCTCGTACACCGATCCGACTGGCGACACCATTCCCGGAGTTACTTGCGGGTATCGCGGGCCCGACGCTGTGATTGTCCGGAGCCGCGATGACGTCACTCCCACGCATGCGTGCAGGAGCCCCTGATAACAGCATGCCATTGCTTCAGTGCACATGTGCCGATGACATCGGCACATGCAGATACAGGGGATATCTCCTAAACAGTGCAGGTTTAGAAGATATCAGGGTAGCTACAGGTAAGCCTTATTTTAGGCTTACCTGTAGTAAAAAGTGGTTGTAAAGGGTTTACAACCACTTTAAGACATACTTTAAACTGACAGATCGCAATGGGTTTATACCCACCGATAGTTGTCACCATAGATCATGGCTCAGCTCAGTCCCACGCAGTTTCTGCGTTTACTACACAATTGTACCAATATCCAGGATTTTCATCAACATGCACAGACTTTAAAAAATAGGTTCCTTGGAAAGCCATATCAAGAAGTAGAGTTGGACAGGGAAATTGAAAAGGCAGTCAATGTTTAAAGGAATTCTCTTTTAACCACTTGGCGTCTGCGCTATAGCCAAATGACGGCCACAGCACGGACCTGAATTTCCGGGAGGCCGTCATATGACCCAATGACAGCTGATCACATGATGTAAACAAAAGAACGGTAATCATTTTTTTTTTTCTCCTCACGCTGAAAAGAAGCTGATCACCGGCTTATGTGCAAGGGACATCGGTCCCGAAGAGGAACAGGCAATTCTGCCTCATCTGTGCCCACCAGTACCCCCTGCCAGTGCCACCTGCCAGTGCCCACAGTGCCCACCAGTGCCACCTATCAATTCCCATGAGTGCCACCTATCAATGCCCACAAGTGCCACTGATCAATGCCCACCAGTGGTGCCAATCAGTGCCACCTAGCAGTTTTGCCTATCAATGTAACCTACCAGTGCCAATCAGTGCCCATTATTGCCACCCATCTGTGCCCATCACTGCCACCTATCGGTGCTCATCAGTTGCAGCCTCATCAGCGTATATCAATGAAGGAGAAAAATTACCTGTTTGCAAAATTTTATAACAAAATATAAAAAATTATATAATTTTTTTTTTTTTTAATTCGGCCTTTTTAAATAATTTTTTAACAAAAAATAAAAACCGCAGAGGTGATCAAATACCACCAAAAGAAAGCTCTATTTGTGGGAAAAAAATTCATTTGGGTACAATGTTGTATGACCGTGCAATTGTCATTCAAAGTGCATCAGCGCTGAAAGCTGAAAATTTGTCTGAACAGGAGGGGGGTTTAAGTGCCCAGTAAGCAAGTGGTTAAGTGATAAATCCCAACAACAGAATAATGAGACTTTTAAATGGTCCTTTTCCACATCCTTCTCTGTCCAGCATAAACAAATAAAAGCCATTATGAATAAACATTGGGATATCCTAAAAAACTAAAGCACACTTGGCTCCATTTTACCTGAAAAGGGTCAGAGTCAGCATTTTGCCGGGCTCAGGCGTCATGCAGACGTGAGACGGCGACGTAGGGGGAGGAGCCCGCAGATGGCGGAGACACAAGCCGCGTTGAGAGGTGCCGGGTCATGTGAGCTAGGAGACCCGGGGAGCGAAGCGGCGGTGAATGCCCGCGTAGCCCCGTCTAGGTACAGCTGGATCACCCTCCGCCATACCCCCGAGCGCCGCTGAACCTTCCGCCCGACCGCCCGCCCCCATCCTCTCGCAGGATAAAGTTAATATCCGCCCAGCTACGGAGGAGCTAGGAACCCAACTGCCTGCACGCTGAGAGGGGAGGAAGGAGAAGGGGACACCAGCTGAGGGGGAAGGAGAGGAAAAGAGGGGAAAGGAAAATCTTAGGGCAGATAAAATCCACCCCTAGGAAGGGAAATTCTCTCCTGTAAGAGTTAATATGGGAAAAAGGTGTCTCCACTGATGCTTTATCACCAGTCCATGTTTCCCTAACAACCCAAAATTTTCAAAATCCAATTGTCATTGGGACAGAAGGTGAAGTGAAATCTTCTGAACAGGGGCACAGACAGCAGAACAAATGTTACAGGGGTGATAACCCTTCTCTATGTTATCTAAAAAACTTAAAAATAGATTTTCTGGCTGGAGCTACACTTAAAAAATGTACCTTTTCCGACTTACAAACAGATTCAACTTAAGAACAAACCTACAGTCCCTATCTTGTTTGTAATCCGGGGACCTCCTGTAATGCATTTGGGTGGCAAAAATATCAATGCAATCTATACACTGGGGGGAGAACATCTGGGGGAATATAGGTGGGAAAAGGACCTGGTAGATGATAGGCTCAGCAATTGCATGCAATGCCAAGCTGCTGCTAACAAAGCAAACAGAATATTGGCATGCATGAAAAAGGGGATTAAAACGATAATTCTCCCGCTCTACAAAACTCTGGTCCGGCCGTACTTAGAGTATGCTGTCCAGTTCTGGGCTCCAGTCCTCAGGAAGGATGTACTCGAAATGGAGCGAGTACAGCGAAGGGCAATAAAGCTAATAAAGGGTTTGGAAGATATTAGTTATGAAGAAAGGTTACGAGCACTGAACTTATTCGCTCTTGAGAAGTGATGCTTGAGAGGGGATATGATTTTAACCACTTCCTGACCGCAGCTTGTAAATATATGTCGGCAAAATGGCACGGCTAGGCAAAAGCAAGTATATATACGTGCCCTTTAATTGCCTAGCCATGGGGTCGCGCGCGCCCTGGTCGTGAGCTCCATGGCCGCGGGACCAGCGGACCCGATTGGCGCTGGTGTCCCACGATCGGGTCACAGAGCTGAAGAACGGGGAGAGGTCTGTGTAAACAAACCTCTCCCCGCGCTTCCTACACTGCCTGTCACTGATCTGCTGTTCCCGGTCATCGGGAACAGCCGATCAGTGACGTCAGACGTCAGCCACGCCCCCTACTGTAAAAAAAAAAAACACAACACGTCACACTGACTCCTCCCCGCCCCCTAGTGGTCAACTCCTTGAATGCCACTGTCATTTACATAGGAATCAGTGCTATTTATATTGCTATTTAAAGTGCTATTTCTCCCCGTTCTGCCTAGCAACAAGTGACACTGATCTCTGCTCCCTGTGATTGTAGCAGAAATTAGTGACTGTCGCACACAGCCATGCCCCTAGGACACACTTAACCCCTACACTGCCACCCCCTGGTTAACCCCTTCACTGCCAGTGTCATTTACACAGGAATCAGTTCATTTGTGTAGCACTGATTGCTGTATAAATGACAATGGTCCCAAAAATGTGTCAAAAATGTCCGATGTGTCTGCCATAATGTCGCAGTCACAATAAAAATCGCTGATCGCCGCCATTACTAGTAAAAAAAAAAAAAAAAAAAAAAATTATTAATAAAAATGATATAAAACTATACCCTATTTTGTAAACGCTATAACTTTTGCGCCAACCAATCAATAATCGCGAATTGCGATTTTTTTTACCAAAAATATGTAGAAGAATACGTATCGGCCTAAACTGAGGAAAAAAAATGTTTTTTTATATATTTTTTGGGGATATTTATTATAGCAAAAAGTAAAAAAATATTGACATTTTTTCAAAATTGTCTCTATTTTTGTTTATAGCACAAAAAATAAATACCGCAGGGGCGATCAAATACCATCAAAAGAAAGCTCCATTTGTGGGAAAAAAAGGACGACAATTTTGTTTGGGAGCCACATCGCACGACCACGCAATTGTCAGTTAAATCGACGCAGTGCCAAATCGCAAAAAGGGGCCTGGTCCTTTGGCTGCCAATTGGTCCGGGGCTGAAGTGGTTAATTTACAAATACCGTACTGGTGACCCCACAATAGGGATAAAACTTTTTGGTGGAACAGAGTTTAATAAGACATGCGGCCACTCATTAAAATTAGAAAAAAATATTGCACCAACCACCATTTTATTCTCTAGGGCCTCTGCCTAAATTTATATATATATATATATATATATATATATACACACACACATACATATACATAACACACACGTTGTATGTATGTATGTGTATATATATATATATATATATATATATATATATATATATATATATATATATGTGTGTGTGTGTGTGTGTGTGTGTGTGTGTGTGTGTGTGTGTGTGTGTGTGTGTGTGTGTGTGTGTGTATATGTATGTATGTATGTATGTATGTATGTATGTATGTATGTATGTATGTATGTATGTATGTATGTATGTATGTATGTATGTATATATATATATATATATATATATATATATATATATATACACACATATATATACACACACACACACACACACACATACATATACTCACACAAACTGTATATATACATATGTTTGGGGTTTCTAAGTAATTTTCTAGCAAAGAAATGTAGATTTTTACATATATACAATGGATATAAAAAAAAAAAAAAAAAGTCTACATACCCCTGTTAAAATGGCAGGTTTCTGTGATGTAAAAAAGTGAGATGAAGATAAATAATTTCAGAACTTTTTTCACCTTTAAATGTGACCTAGTGTGCACACCCTATTATAACTGAGGATGTAGCTGTGTTCAGAATTCAGCAATCACATTCAAACCCATGTTAAATAGGAGTCAGTACACACCTGCCATCATTTAAAGTGCCGCTGATTAACCACAAATTAAGTTCAGCTGTTCTAGTAGGTCTTTCCTGACATTGCCTTAGTCCCATCCTACAGCAAAAGCCATGGTGCGCAGAGAGCTTCCAAAGCATCAGAGGGATGTTAAACGGTATCAGTCAGGAGAAGGGTACAAAAGAATTTCCAAGGCATTAGATATACCATGGAACACAGAGAAGCCAGTCATCATCAAGTGGAGAAAATATGGCACAACAGTGACATTACCAAGAACTGGACGTCCCTCCAAAATTGATGAAAAGACGAGAAGAAAACTGGTCAGGGAGGCTGTCAGAGGCCTACAGCAACATTAAAGGAGCTGCGGGAATATCTGGCAAGTACTGGCTGTATTCTTCATATGTCTGGGCTATGGGGTAGAGTGGCAAGATGGAAGCCTTTTCTTACAAAGAAAAACAGCTAAGCCTGGCTAAATTTTACAAAAACACATCTGAAATCTCCCAAAAGCATGTGGGAAAATGTGTTATGTTCTGATGAAATCAAGGTTGCACTTTCTGGCCATAATTGATAATTCCAAAAGATATTCCATAATTCCAAAAGATATGTTTGGTGCAAAAACAACACTCCACATCACCAAAAGAACACCATACCCATCGTGAAGCATGGTGGTGGCCGCATCATGATTTGGGGCTGTTTTTCTTCAGTTGAAACAGGGGCCTTAGTCAAGTTAGAGGGAATTACAGTTCCAAATACCAGTCAATATTGGCACAAAACCTTCAGGCTTCTGCTAGAAAGCTGAAGAGGAACTTCATCTTTTAGCATGACAACGACCCAAAGCATACATCCAAATCAACAAAGGAATGGCTTCACCAGAAGATGATTAAAGTTTTGTAATGGACCAGCCAGAGCCCAGACCAGAATCCAATTGAAAATCTGTAAGGTGATCTGAAGAGGGCTGTACACAGGAGATGCCCCAACAATTTGACAGATTTGGAGTGTTTTTGCACAGAAGAGTGGGCAAATATTGCCATGTCAAGATGTGCCATGCTGATACTCATACCCAAAAAGACTGAAAAAAAAGTGCTTCAACAAAGTATTAGTGTAAGGGTGTGCACACTTATGCAACCATATTATTATTTTTTTTTTATTTTCACTTCTCTCCACCCAAAATATTTGTTTGTTGTTCAATTGAGTTGTACAGGTTGTATAGGTTGAGTTGTATAGGTCACATTAAAAGGTTCTGAAAGGATTTATCTTGGTCTCATTTTTTTACATCACAGAAACCTGACTTTTTACCAGGGGTGTGCAGACTTTTTAAATCCACTGTATGTGAGAAGTGTCAGAATTGGACTCTGAGTCAAGAGGTCAGGCGGTGCTTTCCTATTAAATGCTTCCCCTCCAGCGCAAGTATATATACGCCCTGGATTGAAAGCGGTTATACCTGCATGATGGCTGTAGCCGCAGCCATGATCTTGGTATTGTTTTTTTTAGAGTTGGCGATTGGCTTTCATATAAAAGTGGCTCTAGAACCTTCTAATCACTTTTACAGGGCTTAGAAGAGAATCTCTGTTTGATGGGTTGCATTGGAAGGGCAGAGGAGGGATCAGGGGGTCGTTTTAATTTTTGGCACTTGTAAATCGAGAGGGAGGCTGCAGTGCACTGTTTCTCAGCACACGTCACGTGAGTAAAATAGGAAGGAAGCACCCACTTAGCACTCATTTTGAAAGATTTCAGCGCACGTGAACTGTTATTTCTCCTGAAAATGGCCAGAGGAGGTTCCAAACCAGGGATTCTTCAGCCGTTGACAATGGAAAAGCAAAGTTAATGTTTTTTTCATTAATAATAAGGAAAAAGGGTTGACTGTGTGGCTATTGTTGAAAGCACCATCTATAGATATAGTAATTGCTAAAGTTACCAACAGCTGGCCAACATTACAATCTAATCATACAACCACACCTTAAAAAAAAAAATATATATATATAACAGAACAGGCACCGTTCACATTAGTGACACTTGTCGTGCAACTTTGGGCACATAAAGTTGCATGACAAGTCACAGCCCATTGATTTCAATGGCACCTGTTCCGATATTTGCGACTTAAAAGATGAATGCACTACTTTGGTGAGACTTGAATGTCAAAGAGTGTCAAGTCGCATCAAAGTCTTATTTTAATGTCGCATTTTTAAATCGTTGTTTAGACAGAATCTATCAATACATAGTTATACATAGATATTGCTAAAGGATTTTGTACGGAGATGAAAAAGTCAGAGTTTAGATTTATCCCTCAGAATAACAGAACACTTAACTAGTAGCTAATCTAGTGTTATTTTTCTTTATTGTATCCCAGTCTTACTTTTAAGCAGTTAGGTTTCTTTCTTTTCTGTAACCCCGAGTATATCTTCGGGACTGCTCCATGATTCCTGTGTGCTGCCTGTAGTGAGTATGTGTCTGAACACATCACCAGACAGCTGCCTGCACTGCACATGCATTCATTGAGCACAGCACCAGCCCGTACCGCGCTTGTGTCCCTCAAGCAATGAAACAGACTACTGCATGCGTTCCCCGAGCATGGCACCAAGCGGCATGGGAAGATTCTGTCTCTGCTGGGAATGTGCATGTCAGGGTGGCTCAAAAGAGATCCTGCTAGGCAAAGGAGCCACAATAAAAGTGGAAACTCCACACTCCAGACTTATGTTGGAAAGATTTCCCAAAACAGGAAACAATTATGATGTAAGTTAACACTAACATTTGTGGTCATCTAAAGCCCTAATAAAACCAAAAAAAGCTTTTTCTGACATTGTTAAATTCACTTACTTTTCTTGCCAAAATTTTTCTTTTTTTCTTTTCCTCCTCTGACCCATGATGTGACTGTGCTCGAGTCAGTCGCCTGTGCTGGTACATCTACAGTATAGAAGGCATAACTTAATACATGACCTCATCTCTCTCTCTCTCTCTCTCTTTATTAAAAATATTACCAATTTCTGCTCTTCTACAAGTCTCTTCTCCATACATTCTTTGGCTGTTTTGAGGGCTTCTTTTAACTTGGTAGGAATCTGGAAATAGTAAAAATAAAGACTGGTTAAAAATGAAATAAAAATAAAATAACTTCCATCTTGGATGTTCTTTCGTCATTCTGCCAGCAGGTGGCAGACAAATCCAGCAGCAACTCAAGTGTGTTTGATAACCTGACGTACAATCTTCAACATTCTCTGAAACCAAGATGAACTAACAGGTATCAAATTGAGCCTCAATGCTAACAAATTCAGGATACATAATACAAAACCTGGGTCATCTAAGACAAAAAATGGATTGGTTTAGCTGACCACAGTTGCTTAGAAGGGACAGAGTAACATTTCACATAGGCTCATGTACCCTTAGCAGCGTTTTTTTTTTTTTTTTTTTTTTTTCCAAACCCCCGAAACGCAAACTATGAAAGCCTATCTGTCTATGTACACATATACTTTTAGCAGAGTTTAGGAGCTGCTGCGTTTAAGTGAGGTTAAACCTCCCTCTCCTGAACGCGGAAAAATCGCGTTTCGCCACCGCAGCAAATTGTAGGCCTGGTGTAGATGAAGTCTAAGTGTAAAGGAGGAGGAAAATTTGGATTCCTTTTTTTGGTACATTCTGCATGGGTAATGGAAAATACCTCCTCTTTGCGGAATGAAAGTATATGAGAAAAAAAAAACAAAAAAAACTCATGTTTTTACTTTTATCCAGGGCTCCGTTCGAGTTCTTCTTACTTCCTGACACAGTGACAACTGTTTCACCAGACAGGAAGTGAGGGAAAATCTGAAACGGGGACAAAGTATGCAGTGGACAGGGGTTCTAGCCTTCCCATACTCTTAAAAAAAAAAAAAAAAAAAAAAAAAAAAAAAAAGTTTCCGTCTGTGTTGCATTTGTGAATTTCCTCTTTCTTGCTGTTTAGTGAAACTGTTGTCACAAGGACAGTACTTGGGGGGATCTCTCTAACGGAGCCCCAGATAACAGTAAAACCTGTCTCAGGTTCAAACCCCCCCCACTATGCAAAACTAACAAAGTACGTTTTTGCTGGACATGCACCTTAAAATGAATGAGTCAGCAGAGGAAACATCAGAGGGAGATCATAATAATACTATGGATTGTGGACACCTGATCGTCACACCACATATGAGCTTGTTGGACATTCCATTTCAAACTCATGGGCATTATTATGGAGTTGGTTTTACCCCTTTGTGGCTATAAGGCCTCATTCACATGGGGCATTTTAATCCGTGCCATCTGCAGGGCCATTTTTTACTGGAATGGGGATACACAGGTATAGCGTGCATCCCCATTGCTGTCTACCCACCCCCCGTGGGGACTTACAGCTAACACTCATCTGAAAAGGTTTTTTTTTTTTTTTTTTTTACAATATTTTGGAATAATCTGTAGGAAAATGTCCACAATTAGCAAAAAAGCATTTGTGATGTCAGGGACGGAGGTTGGATAAGAAAGTCTGGCCTTCAATCAGCATTCCAATGCATCCAAAAAGGTGTGCAACTCTCTCCCTCAAGTTCCTTCAGAAAAAAAACTCATCAAACCATGTCTTTTTGGAGCTGGCTTCTCTTCTACCCCATTAGCTACATAACAGGTAAGGGGGTGGGGAACCAAAAGAGCTGGACCAGCACAGAGAATAATTAGACACTCTCAGAGGAGAGTGCTATGAAATGCAAAAGGGGAGAGGACTGTGCTAGGGAATTTTCCTGGAGTGGTCAAATGTTCTAGCAAATTCAGAGGAACCTTGCAAATAAATACAATTTATATATAGAAAAGAAAAACACTTGAAAGTAAGCATTTAAAATACTTGATTTTTCTGTACTTTTAGCTGCAATTTGTTTTGTTTTTTTAAATAGTGACGGAGTCTCTCAAACACCGAATCCACATGATTATATGGGGATGTAAAATTTGTCTACGTTTTTTTTTTTTTTTTAAACATGCCACAAAAACACATCCATACATTCAGTATTTAGGTCTCGGACTGTTATTACCTTAAATTGAGGTTTTTCAGTATTCACCAGTGTCACATCACTGAACAACCTAGAAAACAAAATACATATATATTAAGCGTAAAGATTATACAAGAGAGATTCTGTTGGTTAATGAACATACGAACCAATAAAAGGTACTCTTTAGTAACCAATTCCATTCATAGATTTGGTTGAAATGGTGAAAGCATGCAGCAGGAGAAAAAAAAAAAACGGAAAGCCCTCTAACACGCCACTGATGACAGGTGGGTGTCTCGCAGCTAAGTATCTCCACCCATCAGTTTCCGGCTGTGCACACAATAGTGCCCAGAAACTGCTGGAGGGATTATAGCTAATTGGCCCTTTTATAGCAAAGGATTCCTGCTCAGAATTCCAATGTAGTAAGTACTGATCAACAAGTCAAGCAAGGGGTTTCCATTTTCAAATGGCAAACACCACCTCTTTTACACTTGCTTCCAAACATGTCTTCGGACACAAAAGCCAGTCAAAGCTCCTGTCACTAAATAAAATCGTTAGACTTTGCAATTGCTTTGCTTCCAAAATTATATCCTATGTCCCTTTAGTGGTGCTTCAAGGTATCTTCAAAGCCTCCATAGAAGTCTATGGCAAAGCTCACTTGAAGCACCTGAAGCTTTTATTCAGCTTTAGCTTCACTTTGTTTTGGAGCCAACACAAACACAATAGGGCATCTGCCAAGCTTCATTAAAGCTTCAAAAAAGCACAATTGAAGCATTGCAGAAGCATCAAAACTCACGTCAAATAAGCACGTTGAAGCAAAAGGCGTTTTGATGTCTGTTGAAGTCGAACAAAACAAGCCCAATGTAAGTTCCAAGTCATAACTAACTTACACAAGGATAAAGACTGGCTCCCCACCCCTATGTCACAGCACTGGGACAATCAACAGCTCGGTCACATAAGAGGATGGTAAATGAGTCACATGCTTCTCCATATCCAGATGTACTGGATTTTTTCTTTGCTTCTGGTGGCTGAGCAGAGTTGGGGGAACAAGAGAAAGGCATGTGGGGAGAGGGGCAACCTGTTTTACTCTAAATTAACAAAAGCAGAGGTTAAATCTGAACTCTGGAAAAACAAAAAAATCCCCCCTTGCAGTGGGGCTTCCCATGCACTGTAAGGGTTAAATGCTTATTTATCAGTAACAAGAACTTTTTTTTTTTTCTCAAAGAAGTTTATTAAAGAGAAAGAAATTACAAACAGGGCATAAATTCCATTTTCAGCAAGTTTCAGTTTACAATCAATATACTTATCACTCTACACCAGTGCATAACATGTCATGTTTTTAATGCACACCCATCACACTGCCCATCGGGGCCAGCTATGCTTTCTAGCAACAGGTAACAGTACAGTTCATAAGGCTTTCGCAACCATTCTAGATTAATAATATGTCCAGTACTAGGTCCACCGGGGAAAGTCCTGGGGTATCCAGCCAGGGTGACCACAATGTATCAAATTTACCAGGGTGCCCTCTTTGTTGGAAGATAAACCTCTCCAGCCTTAAAGTGTCTCCCATTTGGGCGATCCATTCCTTTAACGTGGAAGGGTTAACTGCCTTCCACAAAGAATGATCAAGCAAGCCTGAAAAAGGGCTCTAGCTATAGCCGGTTTAAAGTGATCCTCAAGGGGGAGGTCATCCAAAATGCCCAGTATGCATGGCTTGGGGTCTGTCGGGATATTAACTGAAAAGGCCTTATTAATAGTGTTCAGAACCCCTGACCAGTATAGGTGTAGCTTGTGGCAACACCACATCATGTGGATTATGTCCCGGTGGTCTTAGCGCACCAAAGACAGTCAGAGTCTGTTCTCACTCCCATTCTAAAAAATCTTGCGGGCGTGAAATGTACCCGCAAGATGATGTACAACTGGGACAGCCGTTGCGCTACATTGAGGGAGGACAGCATGAAGGGCCTCTTCCCACTGTTCTTGCTCAAACATGTCTACATCATTTTCCCACTTGCTCGCCACCCCTAAAGGGAAGCCAGTCAGGAATACCGACAATAGCATTAAATAAGAGCTTAAAATAAAGCCCTTGAAAAAGGACACTTCCTACATGTAATGAAATATGGGAGTTGGGGAAAACACCCACAGAGTCTCGCCGGATTGAGCCCCGACAGCACGTTGCAGCTGCATATAATAAAAGTACATCATCTGCGGGAGTCTAAATTGCTCCTGCAAATCAGAGAACGAGCTCAATTTGCCTTCTGCAAAAATGTGCTTCCGGTGCGCGACTCCGTGTTTCCTCCACCGAGCCCCACATGTCACGGACTGCAGTTTCACAAAGTATCCATTATCCCAAATTGGACTATATCTAGTAAAGCTTTCAACAGCCTGTAAGTGTCTGACCTTGTTCTACACCTTTTGAATCAGGGCAAATGTAGGGAACCGTTTAGTAACAAGAACGTTAACTTAGCTTATCCCCCCCGCTCCTCCAGCAGCCAACACTCTCCTTTTCTCCCTGACACTCAGGCTTGTGTGCAAAGCCACTGGCCCTGCATTGTACTTGACAACGTTGGATGGTCTGCCACTGCCTAAACGCCTTAGAGAACAGGCAGTAGTCAGGGCCTGTCACATAGCATGGAGGAGGGCTAAGGGAGCAAGAGATAAGGTCTGGTATACTGGTAAATGTCTTCTTTATTGGTACTCTAGGTGAACCAGGCCTACCACCACGGAGGATTATTCTTATTACCCGGCATGCAGCTTAAAGGAGAAGTATGGCCAAAGCATCTTTGGCCACACTTCTCCTGTGGGTCACTGGAAGTGCACTTTGTTCTTCACTCCTGCAACCAAGATTCAGCCAACAATGGGCTAAAGTCCACTGTCGCCTGACGTCACCGAGCCGGTCCAGACTTTGCAGGGATCCTGACAATGTCGGGATCTGCCCAGATGCCTGACCAGCAGATCAGACAGGCAGAGCAGAGAGCCGCTAACAGTCACTGGCTTTCTGCTCACTAAAGAATGAGAAATGAGCAATCAGCAATCTTTGATCACTCAGTTCTCTATGGAGAAGCAGTTTAAGACAGCAGCATCGGATTGATGCTGCAGCCATCTAGGGGAGTTTAGATGCCCACACTTCTCTTCTAAGGCAAGTAATAAAAACATAAGGGTGAAGTGACTCACGGCATCTGTAGGAGCTGGGACACAGAAGGCATGCCAGATTTACAGGCCTCGCAGGACAGGACGGACTCCAGAACAGACACTGAAACAGAATGTGAACATTATATATTCTCAATGTAAAAAATGGCAACAAATATTGTATGAATAAAAATACCCTTCTGAGGGACATTTTATAGAGGATCACAACACATATGTCTCAAAGCACAAATGTCTAAAGAATTTTTACTTTTATGAAAATTACTATAACCCTTTTTTACCCCCTTTGTGGAAAAATATCTATATGGAAGATGATGATATTTATTGCTTACAGTGCAATTAGAGAGATATTAAAGCAGAACTACAGCCTAAATCAACTATTTTCAACCAAGGTTCTGTGGACCCCTAGGGTTCCTTCAGAAGCTGCTAGGGGGTCCCCTGAGCTGTGGCTACTTGGCCTCCTGTCTGATGGTATCTGAATTGTTCTAGGCAGGGTGGATAAAAATCAATGATAAAAAAAAAAAAAATATATATATATATATATATATATATATATATATATATATATATATATATATATATATATATATATATATATATATATATATATATAAAAATAATAAACAAAATCAGATTTTTTTTATTCAAATACATTTTTTGGATTTTTATCAAATTTGTTTTAATAAAATGCATTTGGGAGTAAAAATCTATCTAAAAATAGTTTTCTATTTTAGATACATTAATAATTTAGTTTATTCAGCATGAAATGGAGCATTAAGCAGTATATTCTGCAATATTTACAATTTTGGTAAACTCATTTAATGAATCCAAGCTCTGATGCATTCACACAATTTCACACAATTTCACAGAAACCATGAGATAAACCAAAGGTATATTCCTTTATCCCATTGTTTTGCAAATCTATGTACACTACAAACTGTATGATTGAATCGGTTCTGATATCACTGTTTTACTAACCTAAACAGCTTATTATTCCAAATAGAAACCTTTCATTTTGTCTGCAAATATTAAAGATTCTAACTACCAGCAAGAATGAGTCCTTACATTGAAAGAGCACCTGTCATTTCAGATCCATCATGGCAGCGCCCGTTAGCGGGCATCCACTCACCTGCTGCCGCCACATCCCTTACCTTGTTGCGTCACTGCCACATCACTACCCATACCATTAAATTGAATAAGACAGTCTATGAGTCAACAGCGGGTCAGAGGAGGAGCCGCTGCGGGACAGAGATGACAGTTGCTTTTTATAGTTGCTCAATTATGATTTAATTTAAATAGGTTTTTATTGGATTTTTGATAAGACAAGCATTCGGTAAAGTCAACATAGTACCAATATAGCAGGTTGTCCATATGCTCAATTATGATTTAAATCGAGTTGATTTAAATTAAATCCACTCTGGCTCTGGGGCCAGTGCCACTTGGCAGCGCCAACAGTATGACACCAATTATCTATTTAACTGCCTGTAATAGTGGCATTCTGGGGCATTTTCCCCATTGATACCCAAAGGTTTGGTTTGAGCAGAGGTTCTCCAAGACTTGGAATCTATTTTTAGGGTTCCCCTGGGGTAAAAAGGTTGCGAAAGTTTGGTCTTAATACTAGAAGGTAGGCTTTTACTGCAGAAGTCTCCTCTGTAATAAATGCTTCTTACCTGCCTGCAAGCAAGATTCTTCAGGATGAACACTAAGCTGCGCTTATACAGCTCAGTCCACAATTTTAGCATGCTTTTGGTGCCAGGATGATTTATCTCCCTTGTGGGTGCAGGGGATCTTCGTTACCCCGGACCAGCCAATCAAGATGGCCAAATTTGCCATCAAGTGGAAGTTATGTCATCCCTAGGTCTGAAGCAGGAGCATGCTTGCTCCAAAATGTGTGCCACGCCAACCACTTCCTATTGTGACATCTCCACCCACCCAGCTGGGAGCCACCAGCACAGCCTGGGATAGCCTTTCAGGGATCTACAGTCAGCAGGATCGGACTAAAACCAGTGCTCGTAGCTAGATATGAGCTCTCCTTGTTGTTTTTTGCGAGTTGCTTACTTATGGAAATAAAAGAGTTTGTTTTTTATGTTACACTTAGGAGATGCCTCTTCCCTTCTTCCATTTTTTTCATCCCAGGCCAGCCAATCAAGATGGCTGAATTTGCCAAACCTTCAAGTTGCAAAAATAAAAGTGCAGGCACCAAGGGATGGCACAACATTTGAGATGCAAGTTACGCAGATTTCAGTTTTACTTTAAGACAGTATAACAGGTAAGGGTAAGACCTGGTTTTGTCTTAAAGGCAACTTCAAGATTTATCTTTAAATTAAATTTTTTTTTTATTATTAAAAAAATGGGCAAACAGCAATACTTACCTCCTGTCTGGTACTATCATGACTGCAATCCAGTGCCTCACAACACTGATATCCTGTGTCGGCTTTTACCCACTTCCTGTGAGCCCAAGGTGCCCTGGAGGTGTGTCAACCCCATCCCCCCCTTCCCCTTGAAAACATATGCCACCACAGCACACCTCAATGCTTGTTTACAGGAAAAAATTTATTCACATATACCGTATATACTCGAGTATAAACAGACCCGAATATAAGCCAAGGCACCTAATTTTACCACAAAAAACTGGGAAAACGTATTGACTCGAGTTTAAGCCTAGGGTGAGAAATGCGCAGCTACTGTAAGTGGAAAAGAGGGACAACAATGCCCATTTGCAGCCTCACTGTGCCCATTTGC
Source organism: Lithobates sylvaticus (assembly GCA_028564925.1). Classification (NCBI taxonomy): domain Eukaryota; kingdom Metazoa; phylum Chordata; class Amphibia; order Anura; family Ranidae; genus Lithobates; species Lithobates sylvaticus. The sequence continues at coordinate 44,894,838 of CM053032.1, read as the reverse complement.
AGCCATAGGTCCCCTGAACTTCAAACTGGTAGTTAAGGGTTCCTAGATGCCCCCTAGCTGCAGCCAAAATTTGGGGTCTCTGGACCCAAAGGGTCCCGAAATGACATTGCTGCAGATGGACACAGTTGACCGAACTTGGGGCCCTGTATCTCAGCTAGGAACCCCACATTTAAATATGTTGTAATGTTGGTTCCACTGGGTTTGCACACCAAATTTGGGGTGCCTAGCACCAAGTGGCCCCGAGATACGGGGCCCCAAAGTCGGGTCAAGCACTTTTCTGCAGCAAAAAAATGAAATTTTCCGACCCGACTTTGGGGCCCCGTATCTCGGGGCCACTTGGTGCTAGGCACCCCAAATTTGGTGTGCAAACCCAGTGGAACCAACATTACAACATATCATATTTGGGGTTCCTAGTACCAAGTGGCCCCGAGATACGGGGCCGCAAAGTCGGGTCGGAAAATTTCATTTTTTGCTTGACTCGAGTATAAGCCGAGGGGGGCACTTTCAGCACAATAAAAATGTGCTGAAAAACTCGGCTTATACGGTAAGCAAAGTGTTCTCATCACTGAAAGGACTTTATCAGGCGAAAGCCCTGACCAAAGATCAATTGAAAAGTATTTATCCAGAGGGGGCTCTATGGAGTCCAAATAGGCTGGAACTCGGCTGTAAGCCATAACAACTAACACACGGAAATCCTGCTGACCGAACAGTTGTGGAAAGTCACAATTTGGTCAATTAACTAGTAGCATTAATTTTACTGAGCTACAAACTATTATTTTCTTTTGTGTAAATGACCCATATGGCAACCAACGCATTGTATCTGCCCTTCCTATTGCACATGGTGCCCTGTCTGATGATTTGACACATGCCTAGGAACAGACTGACACGAGTCCCGTCTATTTGGCAACCACTGCAGAGTTTATAGTAAATGGTTCTATAAATAAATAAAAAAGGGAACAAATTTGTTATGCAATAATCCGAAAGAATGAGCATGTTACGAGCTTGACCTAATTAGCTAGTTATACAACACATTACTGTAGCGTATTTGAGCTAAATCTTCTTTCCCATGTGGAAAATTTGTATCACCGAGATCTCCAAGCTTAAAGCAGAATTAAAACTTCTTTCCCATTTTAGACAAAGTAAGGGTAGAACATCTGTCAGATTTTTATAGTAACCTCGATGGAGGCATTTCTACTGACATCATGCTGTGTCATTTTATTAGTTAAAAAGGAGGAAAACTCAATCACTACTAGATTTAGGGCTTCTTCACACAATGTCCATTGAGCTGTGTTTTTTCAGCACACCATTGCACAGGAGTGGTGTAAATAGGACACAAAGAAAATAATTGTTTTCTGTGTGCCCCGTTCACATTCTACACTTGCGGTGGTGTGCAGAAAAATTCAGCTTAACCACTTTCAGACCGGACCATTTTGCTGGCTTAAGACCAGAGCACTTTTTGCGATTCGGCACTGCGTCGCTTTAACTGACATTGCGCGGTCGTGCGACGTGGCTCCCAAAACAAAATTTACGTCCTTTTTTCCCCACAAATAGAGCTTTTTTTTGGTGGTGTTTGATTGCCCCTGCGGTTTTTTATTTTTTGCGCTATAAAACAAAAAAAAGAGCGACAATTTTGAAAAAAAACGCATTATTTTTAACTTTTTGCTATAATAAATATCCCCAACAAAATATATAAAAAACATTTCCTCAGTTTAGGCTGATACGTATTCTTCTACATATTTTTTGGGGAAAAAAATCAAAAAAAAATTGCAATAAGCTTATATTGATTGGTTTGCGCAAAAGTTATAGCATTTACAAAATAGGGGATAGTTTTATAGCATTTTTATTTATATATATTTTTTTACTAGTAATGACAGCGATCAGCGAATTTTTAATGTGACTGCGACATTATGGCAGACACGTCAGGAAATTTCTGACACATTTTTGGGACCATTGTCATTTATACAGCAACCAGTCCTATACAAATGCCCTGATTCCTGTGTAAATGACACTGGCAGTGAAGGGGTTAACCAAATGGGCAGTGTAGGGGTTAAGTGTGTCCTAGGGGCATGTTGCTAACTGTGGGGGGCGTGGCTGTGTGTGACAGTCCCTGATTTCTGCTCCAATCACAGGGAGCAGAGATCAGTGTCACTTGTTGCTAGGCAGAACGGGGAGGAGCTGTTTACTTTCGCATCTCCCCGTTCGTCATCCCCGTGAGATGATCGCAGGTATCCAGCCCGCGGGACCCGCGACCGGACTCACAGAGGTCCCGACTGGCATGCACGTGATGGCACGGCGGCATATTCAAAGGGACGTATGCATTTATCAGTAGGCTATAGTGTGCATGAACACTGGCCAATACCCCTGGGGGATGCTTGGGGTGGAGATAGACACTTGAGAGGTATATGCTCTTAATAAAGTAAATAATTTATTAAAGAAAAATTGTACAAATATATAAATGCTGAATAAGATTCAGTATGTTTGCATACATAGTGGGGTAGGCTTGTACAGTTTTAACATATCAACAGCATAAACATACAAAAACGTTGTGACAATTAAGAACTTGCTTGATACATATATGATAAGGATGATGCCAACATGTTTCGGACTTTGGTCCTTTGTCAAGGCAACTATATATCCTTTTGATTCACATCTAAATGTGTGTAAGAATCATAGGGTTAGTACATACAAGTATGAGGCAAATAATACAGTCATTTTAACCATTGCTATGTACAACCAGTGCAGTACATGAAAATTAGTATGGAGATGAAACAGGTACTCACATGTAATGCCAACATTCATATTTGCCACAAGGAGAGCCACTGAACGTGGTGTAGGGAAGTACAAAAGGTGAATGTTTGTAAAAACAGGAAAGAGGTGGCCACTGATGGTGGAAAGCTTGCTAGGATAACCTCAGCAGGTTACAAGGTCCAATACAGGGCTTGGGCATAAGCCCAGGTCTTGTAGCAGGCAAATAGATGAGCCAGGCAGTATATGGCTGTAAAAATAGATTATAGGTATAAGAATAGTGAGGATAGTAATAATAGAGATGCACAGGCAGCCCTATGAAGCAAAACGCTGTTGTTACCTGGATAAAGATCGCTTGGAATGAGAGGTCAGTCAGCTCTGGATCATCAGCAACATGTACTGAGGCCAGCTAAGGTGTAGGTATATAAATGTTCATCTAATGGCAATCAGCTGAGTGAAGGTGTGGATGTTTGGGCTGAAGGATCTACTGATTGGCTAATTTGCCTGTGAGGAGAAGGTGCCTGAAGCGCCATAGGTGTATCTCCAATGAGGACCTCTGACGGGGCGGCGCCGGGCGTGAGCGCGTCATGACGGCGGGGTCACGTCCGGCGTCGCGACGTCACCGACGCGGGAAAAGGCCGCTGACGACCTGATGCGCTCCACTGTGGAGTGCAAACAGGAAGAGGACCGGCGGTAAGGTCCATAATACAGTGGAAAGTTGGCGCATGCGCAAGGGAGAGGCTGCGCATGCTTACCAAGTCTTACCCGCGCCGGGTATCCAGACTGAGGAAAAACAAGCTATTAAGTCTAAAGTTGCACAAAATTGTTGGGTATAAATATTTAGGTGGCAATGAGTTTGGAAAAAACATGCGTTTTACCTGGATAATGAATATAATATGTATAATATGTGGAACTTTAAGGCATGTAATATCGGATAGAGTGGACACATCACAGATTACAACAAATATTGCAATATCTGTTGTAATCTGTGATGTGTCCACTCTATCCGATATTACTGTTTGCACTCCACAGTGGAGCGCATCAGGTCGTCAGCGGCCTTTTCCCGCGTCGGTGACGTCGCGACGCCGGACGTGACCCCGCCGTCATGACGCGTTCACGCCCGGCGCCGCCCCGTCAGAGGTCCTCATTGGAGATACACCTATGGCGCTTCAGGCGCCTTCTCCTCACAGGCAAATTAGCCAATCAGTAGATCCTTCAGCTCAAATATCCACACCTTCACTCAGCTGATTGCCATTAGATGAACATTTATATACCTACACCTTAGCTGGCCTCAGTACATGTTGCTGATGATCCAGAGCTGACTGACCTCTCATTCCAAGCGATCTTTATCCAGGTAACAACAGCGTTTTGCTTCATAGGGCTGCCTGTGCATCTCTATTATTACTATCCTCACTATTCTTATACCTATAATCTATTTTTACAGCCATATACTGCCTGGCTCATCTATTTGCCTGCTACAAGACCTGGGCTTATGCCCAAGCCCTGTATTGGACCTTGTAACCTGCTGAGGTTATCCTAGCAAGCTTTCCACCATCAGTGGCCACCTCTTTCCTGTTTTTACAAACATTCACCTTTTGTACTTCCCTACACCACGTTCAGTGGCTCTCCTTGTGGCAAATATGAATGTTGGCATTACATGTGAGTACCTGTTTCATCTCCATACTAATTTTCATGTACTGCACTGGTTGTACATAGCAATGGTTAAAATGACTGTATTATTTGCCTCATACTTGTATGTACTAACCCTATGATTCTTACACACATTTAGATGTGAATCAAAAGGATATCTAGTTGCCTTGACAAAGGACCAAAGTCCGAAACATGTTGGCATCATCCTTATCATATATGTATCAAGCAAGTTCTTAATTGTCACAACGTTTTTGTATGTTTATGCTGTTGATATGTTAAAACTGTACAAGCCTACCCCACTATGTATGCAAACATACTGAATCTTATTCAGCATTTATATATTTGTACAATTTTTCTTTAATAAATTATTTACTTCATTAAGAGCATATACCTCTCAAGTGTCTATCTCCACCCCAAGCATCCCCCAGGGGTATTGGCCAGTGTTCATGCACACTATAGCCTACTGATAAATGCATTTATTCAACTTTGGGATGCGATAGACTAACCGTATTTCTACCTCACTTTGCCCAATATATATATCTTTCTCAAAGGGACGTACCTGTACGCCCTTATGCCTGTCCATGCCATTCTGCCGACGTATATGTGTGCGTGCCAGACGGGAAGCGGTTAATAAACATTGGGGTTGATTTACTAAAACTGGAGAGTGCAAAATCTGGTGCAGCTGTGCATGGTAGCCAATCAGCATCCAACTTCAGCTTGTTCAATTAAGCTTTGACAAAAAAAAAACGCCTGGAAGCTAATTGGTTTCTATGCAGAGCTGAACCAGATTTTGCACTGTCAAGTTTTAGTAAATCAACCCCATAGTGTCAACAAGCCCATTTACTTTTATTTGTCCCTGTTGGAGCAATTTTCTAACTTCACCAATAAAAATCAGAGAGGTTCTAATTTTTATAAAATTCCGCTTAAAGTGCGGAGAACACAAGTGCTGCTGTATTCATGCTGACAAAGGGAATGGGCAGGCAAGTGCTGCTCCCATGTACATAATCACAAACTATACACAGAAACAAAACGATTTTAAAACGTTAATGCACACTGAAACGTTCATTTACAAAAAAATGATTTTACGTTTTTCACTAATTAAAAAGACTATACGTTGCCTTTTCTGGACATATTTAAATGAAAGGTATAAGCAAACTAAATCCATGTATGATTATTCTATTATTGAGGTGTAATTGTGAACTTATGTTTTATTAAAGTGGTTGTAAAGGTTGAAGGTTTTTTACCCTAATACATTTTTTGCATTAAGGTAAAAAACCTTTGAGTGCAGCGCACCCCGCCCCCCTATACTTATCTGAGCTCGATCTCAATCCAGTGCTGTGCACAAGAGCAGCGTCGCTCTCCACCCTCTCTCTCCATATAGGCTCCCGCTGCTGGTAATCACAGCAAATGAGGAGGGAGCGGCTTTACAATCACTTTAACGTTTATAAAAGCTGCAAATTTATACTACACAAGGGGCTATACAAAACGGTCATGACCCTAACACAGACAGGATTTTCATCATTACTTCCAGACTGAACACTCACCCACTGACATGGACGGTGCAGGTGGAAACTGGTCCACGGGTATAGAATCAGGGGGTCTTCCATACGTCATCTCATACAGTAAGTGACCAAAGCAATGCACATCAATACTTTCTAATGTCTAGAAGATGAAGATATATTCCATTAAAAAGTTAGTTCAGAAAGACGTATCTACATTTTGAACGCCTGCCCTTAAAAACAACCATACATAGCAAATTTTCCTTGGTTCCTGATGAACCAGCTGAAATTCACTCAGTGGGTGACCCAGTCATCCGCCTCCCGCCTGTCATCCCTCAATTGAAAAAAGTCAAAAGAGCAGATGGGGAAATTGTTGAAGCATATGCAGGTGCTGTTCTAGTATTTTGACAGCTGGTGGCACCGGCTGTCACCATACAATGTGCCACCAGCTGTCAAAAAAACAATAGCTCTAGCACGAGATTCATCCATCCATGCTGTGTAGCTTGGATGGAGGAATCTGTTAAATTTGTTCAGTTTAGCAGACAGGCAGAATATATAAAAAAAAAAAAAAAAAAAAAAAAAAAACATCGATAAGCATATAGCCAACTTTAGTCATGATTATTTTTATGTTGCAATGTAGAAATATGTCTTATACACCCGCTATAAAGTACATGTCAATGCAGTTGCATAGGAATGGTCACAGACACATCAAAATCACAATGCAGCACTCCTGATGAAGCACTGCATTTATAATGAGCAAATGTAGCTGCCCTACATGCACTGTATCTAAAACTGTGCATAGGAAAAGCTATATAAAGAAATTTTATTAATTTTACTTAAATCTAAAATTAGTGTTGAACTCACATTAATTTTTCTGAACTGTGAGAAGTACGATCTGTAAAATGACGGCAGTCCGAGCAAAGAATTCTCCAGGTCCATCAGTCGACATGTCTCTCCTTCCAGCATCACATTGGAGGCATGGAGATGACCATATGGGAAGCCCCGGTCATGTAAGAACTTCAGTACCTGGGGGTGATCAGAACACCAGTGAGGAATGGAAATGTTGCCTAAACACAATCTACGTAAAGCACACAGTCACCAAGATGCACTTTTCAGGCTGCTTACATAAATAAAATGTTTACAATTAGCAACCTGAGCTTTTTTTTTTTTAAATCCCAGGTAGGCAGTATAGAATGGATTAATTTTCTTTTAGTGCTGGAAGCTTAGTGCCAGTAGTTTTGATGACCAATGCCCCGTACACAATGTTGGAAATTCCGACGGAAAATGTGCGATCGGCCCACGTGTGTGGGCTCCATCGGAAAAAATTTGAGATCCTGCTCTCAAATTTTCCGACAACAAAATCCGATCTGACTTTTTCCGATCGTGTGTAGAGAATACCGACGGACAAAGTGCCACGCATGCTCAGATCAATCTATGAGACCAAAGCTATTGGCTACTAGCCTCTACGTAGTTCAGTCGTACGCAACGAACGTCACCACGTTCGGAATGATCGGATTTTCCGACAACTTTGTCCGACAGTGTGTATGCAACACCAGTTTCGGACAAAATCCGTCAGAAAAAATGTTTGTATTTTGTATTCGGAATTTCCGACCGTGTGTACGGGGGCTAAGACTAACCTTTCTTGTATTAACCCCAACACTAGACCTTGCTTCTACTAACATCAACCCTCTTCCCTGAACCTCATTCCTAAATTTCTCTGTAACTCTGATCCTAACAATAACCTTCACACCAACCACCCATGTAAGCTCTTACTCGAACACTAACTCTGTACCCTCCATATAAGCCATAACCTTTCACTAGCCGTAACACAAACCATTTTTGTACCCTAATCCTGCTATTTACTAACATTAAACCCCTTCCTTGTTGGCAAACTTGCCTTCTATGCCAGGACCTTTTCAAAGAAGATGTGATTTGCTTTTGCTCTCCCTTGTATTAATATTACTGGCTAATTTTTAAAATGAGTGGACTGTAGTTTTCAACATTGAAATCTATTCATCATTACTCATTCCTTTTTGTCCAGAGAGATGAGAGAGAGTTGGTTGGTTAGACTTATTTGCATACATGAATCTACTGTACCTCTAGTATCTGTCGTCCAAAGGTTTTGATTTGCTGGAGCTCAAGGCCCTGAATTTTCCTTGGATTGCAATATTTCTTTAGAAAGGGATCTTTAGGTTTGGCCTAAAAGAGGGTAACATAAGTGTCAATTAATTGAGAAGGAGTCTTGTCTGCCAAACTCTCTTAATAAAGTATCTGTCTCTATTGTTTCACAATACCAAATTAAATAGTTCATTCCATACTTTACAGAGCAGTTCTGATTCTGTTTGGTGGTTAGGGGTAAACACAGTCAGTTCTGATTTCAAACATCTTGACAACATGGGTAAATGAAGAGTTTACTTAAGTCAGTAGTGGCTTTGTTAAAAGTAGAGCATTAGTAATCTTGGGGTAGAATGGAATAAAGTACTGGTCATACACAAGATAACGTTACCCAAGAATCACACATTTGAGGGACTAATGACTGCAAGGACATTGTAAATATTACAATGATGACCATCAGAAAAGGTTAGAACATCATTCTCAGCAGAGAGTTATTTCTGAGTGATGATATATATTCAAACATGTAGCGTTTAGACAATCTAAAATATACACTCACCGGCCACTTTATTAGGTCCACCTTGCTAGTACCGAGTTGGACCCCCTTTTGCCTTCAGAACTGTCCTTATTCTTCGTGGCATAGATTCAACAAGGTGTTGGAAATATTCCTCAGAGATTTTGGTTCATATTGACATGATAGCATCACGCATCCATGATGTGAATCTCCCATATCCCAAAGGTGCGCGATTGGAATGAGATGTGGTGACTGTGGAGGCCATTGGAGTACAGTGACCTCATTGTCATGTTCAAGGAACCAGTGGTGAAATGATTTAAGCTTTGTGACATTATCCTGCTGGAAGGAGCCATTAGAAGATGGGTACACTGTAGTCATAAAGGGATAGACATGGTCAGCAACAATACTTAGGTAGGTGGTGGCCTTTAAATGATGCTCAATTGGTACTATGGGGCCCAAAGTGTGACAATAAAATATCCCCCACACCATTACACCACCAGTCTGAACCGCTGATTCAAGGCAGGATGGACCCATGCTTTCATGTTTTTGCCGAATTATGACCCTACCATCTGACCGTTGCAACTGGAATCGAGACGCATCAGACCAGGCAATGTTTTTCCAATCTTCTATTGTCCAATTTTGGTGAGCCTGTGTGAATTGTAGCCTCAGTTTCTCAGTTCTTAGCTGACAGGAGTGGCACCCGGTGTGGTCTTCTGCTGCTGTAGTCCACCTACCTCTCGAACCAGTCTGCCCATTTTCCTCTGACATCAACAAGGCATTTTCGGTCACACAACTGCCGCTTACAAGATATTTTCTCTTTTTTGGAAACCCTAGGGATGGTTATGTGTGAGAATCCCAGTAGATCTGCAGTTTTTGAAATACTCAGAAAGCCTGTCTGGCATGAACCACCATGCCACGTTCAAAGTCACTTAAATCCCCTTTTTTCTCCCCATTATGATGTTTGGTTAGAACTTCAACAAGTTGTCTTCACCACATCTAGATGCCTAAATGAATTGAGTTGCTGCCATGTGATTGGCTGATTAGAAATACGTGTTACCCATCAATTGAACAGGTGTACCTAAGAAAGTGGCCAATGAGTGTATATTGCTTGGAATATTTTCTTTTTGAGGGTGTATACTGCAAAGCTTAGATAAAACAGGGACTAATAACCATATAATTATATGAAAAAATATAAAAAGCAACCATTTATTTACTGTAGATATTAAATGTTATTACAATTTTTATTAAATAACTCCAAAAATTTTCGTGTTATACGGCCAAGCTAGGTAAGAATGCTAAAATTAAAGAGACCCTGTTACATCATGAAAACATTTCAGGACAAATCTGTTACCTGAGCTGCTAAATGCTGCTCTGTTCCACAAAAATGACCGCCCAAAATCTACTCCCACGTGGAAGCAGAAGTAGTAAGTAGCCTCTTCTTTTCAAGTGTGCCATTTGCTGAAATGTTTTTATGATGCGACAGGTTCGCCTTAAATTAAGGTCACCGAAAAACTTATTTTTTTGTGTTTACTGTGTTGCTGTCAGTGTCTTCCTGTCCTAGAAAACACATTACATTACCCCCGTTTCTATTTCTGGTGTCACAAGGACAAAAGTTAAGGGGGAATCTCCCCATTGGGGTCAGAGATGCCTTAAAAACATTTATTTTTCAAGTCTGGTTTTAAAGCGGTTGATTCCCCCAGAAGTTGGGTTCTCAAATAATTACCTTATAGATCAGATCCTTCAGAGTCCCTTTTTCATTGAACTGCCTAATCACCAGTGCAGACGACTCACTAGCAGTGGCAAACGTCACTCGGTATATATACGCATGCTGCAAAGAAGATTAGAAATTTAGATACTGCTCACCAAAATCAAACAATGTGAGCAAACTGTCAACCCTGACCCTGTCCACCCACCTATCTAATCATTGTGCATAGGTAGTCAGAAAAGGCACTATCAAACAGGTAGATGGGGGGGGGGGGTTAACTCAAAGACAAAGACTAGTGATATAAATAGAAAAATACTATGCTGCGCTATCTCCTAACATTAGTTTCAACAAATACTTGCCTACTTTACAATGATGAGAAAAATAATAATAAAAAACTGTGATAAACTAACAAAAATTATAATACAGTAAAACCTTGTTTTGAGAGCGTTTTGCAAGACAAGCAAAATGTTTTAATTAATTTTGCCTTGATATACAAGCCTTGACATGTCTTGATATAAGAGTAGCGTCATGTTACAACTAAGTATAAAAAAAGAAGAGACAAGCCTCTAAGTGTAGCAATATGGTTACATTTAATGAAGGTCCAACATTTAGCAACTTATTGCTACACTTAGAGGTGCCTCTCTTCTCTTTTATACCCTGTAAAAAAAATGCTTTGATATATAAGCGCTTTGGATTACAAGCATGTTTCTGGAACGAATTATGCTCGCAAACCAAGGTTTTACTGTATATTCCAAAACTGTATATAGAGTTTTTTGTTTTTTTTTGATTGCTGAACTGATCACAGCAATAAAAAACTCTATATACAGTTTTGGAATATATTATAATTTTTGTTAGTTTATCAAGTTTTTTTATTATTATTTTTCTCATTATATTTCTCATTATTATCGATTATAGCGCAGCATAGTATTTTCTATTTCTATTGTTTTCACACGACTTTATGGGACGTGATCAGTGCTAGCAGCTGTCGATCATTATTACTCGTCTAGTATATTTAGTTTTTTATATATTTTGTCACTTTTAAAATAGGTAGCTCACAAGATCCTCATAGTTTGTTTCAAAGACTGATGTTGAGCCTTTAGCAATAAAGTCGCAAGATCACAGAGTGGCAAAGAGGAGGCTTTTTGCGAGCTAACAAAGGAAGCAGCAACAAGCGCTACTGTTTGACAAGATGAGAAAAATGGCAGACAGGTTCACTTTATGGTGATAGGTACACTTTAACAATGCCATAGCTACAGATACAAGCTAATGCTGCCATGGCTGCACCTCATCTGGAAAAATTATGTACTTTACAAGCCTGGTCTAAACACTGGCACAGACAGTACCAGTTAACATCGTGCAGTATTTTTTTGGGTTAGATGTCCTCCCACATTTTGTTTTTACAGCTGCTTTTATGGGGTAGGTTTTACATATTCATTTGTGCCCGGAGAACAGCCAGTAAGTATATGCAGCTCTGGCGTACACAGCCAGGAGAATGCAGTCATGGAAATCGGAAAGGCTGTGCACAGTGACGGCCAAGTGTCGTTACTTTATTTGCCTGTTATATGACATGGATCTGCTCGGGAAGACGGCCCCGGAATATAGATGACCTAGAATTGTCAAGCTCAATGCCTAACACTGAGCTTCTTAACATTTTTCAGCTGGGTCTGGCTGTCAGCTTTGAGGGCAATGCTAGGATTATATAATGTTACAAATCATTGACAACCTGTCACCTTTGATATTCTAAGCATCTTACATAAAGCTCAACCCATTATGCAAATGCTTAAGAGACTGTTTTCTCTGCTTCTTCTGCGGTCTTAAAGGAAAACTAATTTGTGTTCCTAATGCCTGGATTTAATTTATCATTTCAGTTTGAGATTTCACATGCATGCTATATTTTCATGATAGAATTTCATTTACAGATATGCAGGCACTTGCTTTAGTTTCAATCTGTATTTCAAATAATGTAATCAGCATTCCTGCTATACGAGGACAAGCCACAGCTGAGCTAATGCAAAAATCGAATTATTGCTGTTTGCAATATTGATATTCGCCCTGTTATCTAGCATCGTACCTCGAGCTACACCAGAGAGGCAGCAGGAGCTTAGGGAACTGAACAAGTGGCTGAGGAATTGGTGTAAGAAAGAGGGGTTTGTGTTCCTGGAGAACTTGGCTGACTTCTCAGTCGGTTACCGGCTCTTTAGTAAATACGGGCTGCACCTTTATGGGGCTGGTACAGTCCTATCGGGAAGAAAGATGGCCACAAAGTTGGAGGGGCTTTAAAAAGTAGGTATGGGGGGGGGGGGGCAATAGCCAGAAGTGAGCATAGGACAGAGGATAATAGTGGAATCAGTAGTGATAACACAGTTGTGACTTCTAATCCTGGGGTAAATGCAAGGACAATTCAAAAACAAAGCCAGAGTAAAACTAAGGGGAAGTTAAAGAGGAGTGCCCACTAAAAAAATGTTTTTAAAAGTCAGCAGCTACAAATACTGCGGCAGCTGACTTAATAAATTGGACACTTACCTGTCCCAGGGTCCAGCGATGCAGGGGAACGAAGCCCCCCCTCGTTCCCCGCTCCGCTCATTCGGCATTCTTACTGTGGGCACCCGGCTGTGGCTTCACAGCTGGGCACCCACTGCGCATGCGCGAGCGGTGCCGTGCGCCGTGATACGAAGCTCAGTCACCTGGGACACGTGACAGGTCCCAGATGACTGTGCGGCGCCGAGGGGAAGTGATGTCAGTGCCCGTGCACTGAAGGTGGCAGACTACGAGGGACCCCTAGCAACAGGCATTTAGAGGCGAGTAAAAAAAATCTTTTTCCCAATTATTATTTTTTTTATTTCTTTTTCTTATGATTTTTAAGCAAATTTTTTTATTTTTTTTTTTTGGTGGCAACACCACTTTAATATGCATCCAGAGGCTCATTCACAAATGCTAGAAGCCTAGCTAACAAAATGCAGGTACTGGAGCTGCTTTGACATGAGGAGGACTTAGACTTTGTGAGAATAACTGAAACTGGGTTTGACAGTTTACACGACTGGCAAATATCCAGAGGTATTCCTTGTATCGGAAGGACAGGGAAGGTAGAAGGGGAGGGATGTGTCTATATGTAAAAAATGATGCAAGGGTGGTAGAGAGGAGCGACATTGTGAATGGGACGTGGGGGGGGGAATCAGTGTGGGTAGAACTTCAAAGAGAAGAAATTTATAGTGGGGGTATGTTATAGGCCATCCAACCTGAAGGAGGGGTGGGACCTATTATCACAGTTAGAAATGGCAGCGAGACAGGCAAAATGTCATCATAATGGGGGACTTCAATTATCCTGATATTGACTGGACAGAGGGGACAGCGCACTCATTAAAGGCCCATCATTTCATGAATGTCTTACAGGACATTTTCATGTCCCAATTGTTGGATTCCCCAGCTAGAAAGAATGCCCTACTAGATTTATTAATTACGAACGATCCTAGTCTGAGTAGATCTCAGATGGGGAAATATAGAATAACTTGGGATCTAGCGATCATAGGATGATCTAATTTTACGTAAAACATAGAAAAAGGAGGCACGAGGGTAGCACAAGAACACAAAATTTCAAACGAGCCAATTTTTCCTGAACTGTCATACTGTCATTACTACATGACATTAATGGGACCAAATCCTAGATACACTGAACATGGAAGAAAAATGTGAATGCTTCAGGAGCATATTAAACAAAAAAGGTATCACAAAGTGCATTCCAATATGCAATAAATATTGAAGTGCGAAGGTGAAACCTAGGTGGCTAAACCGTAATGTAAAAAGCCTCATTAAAGAGAGAAAATGGCCTTCAAAACAATATAAAAAGGGAATGGGTCACCGTCAGCATTTCAACACTACAAGGAATGCAATAGGAAGTGAAGGAACACAATCAGGACAGCCAACAAAAGACTATGAGAAACATAGCGGAGGAGAGTAAAAAAAATCCAAAGAAATGTTTTAGATCCATTAACAGTAAAGGCCAAATCAGAGCACATTGCCCATATAAAAGATGAGGATGGGAGGATGGTTACGGATGACATCGAAGGCAACTGTACTAAATGCCTTCTCCTCAGTCTTTACGCAGGAAAAGGAGGGGTATACCGACCACAACAGTACTGTTAGTGACATATCACAGGGCATACCCTCATGGCTAACAGAGTTCGGAGTGAAAGAAAGACATTACAAACTTAATACAAATAAATCACCAGGACAATATGGCTTACACCTGAGAGTCCTCAGAGAACTCGGTCAGGTTATAGCCAGACCATTGTTCCGAATCTTTGTGGCGGCAAAAAAAGTCCTGCTAGCAGCATCTTTGGAGCGTTATAGGAGCGGTGTATTTACCGCTCCTTCCCATTGATTTATCCCCCGCTACGGCGGCCCTCTGCGGGGGATATTAACCCTTTTTCGGCTGCTCGCGGGGGGATAAAACCGCACCGCGAGCGGCCAAAACCCGCGGGCAAAACGACGGTAAAGCAGCACTAAATATAGCGCTGCTTTACCGTCACCGTGGCTCCCCGCCCCAGTGTGAAAGGGGCCTTAGTGTACCTGGATTTTGCAAAGGCATTCGATACAGTCCCACATTAACGCTTAATCTACAAGCTGAGGTCCACAGGCGTGGACCATAGGGTTTGTTCTTGGATAAAAAATTGGTTACAGGGGCGTGTCCAAAGGGTGGTGATAAATAACATGTACTCAGACTGGTCGGGAGTGGTAAGTGGGTTGCCCCAAGGTTCTGTCTTGGGACCAATTCTATTCAATTTATTAATAATAGATATAGGGGATGGGATAAATAGCTCAATCTCAGTTTTTGCAGATAACACAAAAATAAGCAGGGCAATAACTTCACATCAGGATACAGACATTTTACAGAAAGAGCAAAATAACAGAGTGGGCAAATAAGGTTTAATGTGGAAAAATGTAAAGTAATGCACTTAGGGGCAAAAACATAAATGTAAACTACTCACTGGAGGGAGAACCTCTGGGGGAATCAAGGATGGAGAAAGATCTGGAGGTTCCAGTAGATGACAGGTTGAGCAATAGTATGCAATGTCAAGCTGCAGCTACCAAAGCCGGCAGAATATTAGCATGCATAACAAAGGGGATATACTTCAGGGATAAAACTATAATCCTATCACTTTATAAAACTCTGGTTAGGCCACATCTGGAGTATTCTGTCCCGTTCTGGTCACCAGTTATCAGAAGGGATGTGCTGGAACTGGAAAGAGTCCAAAGAAGGGCAACAAAACTAATAAGGGGACTGTCGGACCTCGATTACATGAAAGGACTATAAACACTACATCTATTCTCGCTGGAGAAACAACGCTTGAGAGGAGACATGATAGCGATTTACAAATACCTCAATGGCGATCCCAGCATAGGAAAAAAAAATAGTCAGTCACAAGGAGTGTAAGAGGACATGGGAACACACAATGAGATTGGAGGAGTAGTAGTTAAACTTAAACGCTGCAGGGGTTTTGTCTGCAGGGCAATAAGGATGTGGAACTCTCTTCCACAATTGGTGCTGGCTGCGAAGAGTATGGATATTTTTAAGAGACTCTTGGATGTGCATTTTAAAGAACACAACATACAGGGATATGGGAAATAATTATAGACACTGACAAATGTGCACCTACAAAGGTTGAACTGGATGGACTATTGTCTTTATTCAAGCTTACCTACTATGTAATTATTTGTTTTGAGTTGGACTCTTTACAGCAGGGGTGCTCAATTGATGGTCCGCGGAGCCCTCTGATGTGGTCCGCGACCTGGTTGGTGGGTCGGCGAGCCCAGATCACAGCTAGCCGACCCACCATCCCAGAGCATTAGTGTAGATGGAGTTGGCACCGGAGGAAGCAGCTGATTGGAGAAAAGCCAATGTGGTACCAACATTCAGAAAAGGACAAATCCCTAGAAACTACAGGCCAGTCAGCCTAACATCATTGGTAAATTGGAGGGGATGATAAGGAACTATATCCAAAAATTTACTAAGGAAAAAAATATAATTAGTAGTAATCAACATGGATTTACAAAAGGTTGTTCTTGCCAGATCAATCTGTTAACATTCATATGAGGAAGTCAGCTGTCATCTAGACAGGGGAAGGCCTGTGGATTTAGTGTACCTGGATTTTGCAAAGGCATTTGATACAGTCCCACATAAATGCTTAATCTACAAGCTGAGGTCCACAGGCGTGGACCATAAGGTTTGTTCTTGGATACAAAATTGGTTACAGGGGCGTGTCCAAAGGGTGGTGATAAATATGTACTCAGACTGGTCGGGAGTGGTAAGTGGGTTGCCCCAAGGTTCTGACTTGGGACCAATTCTATTCAATGAATTAATAATAGATATAGAGGATGGGATAAATCGCTCAATCTCAGTTTTTGCAGATAACACAAAAATAAGCAGGGCAATAACTTCACATCAGGATAAAGACATTTTACAGAAAGACCTGAGCAAAATAACAGAGTGGGCAAATACATGGCAAATAAGGTTTAATGTGGAAAAATGTAAAGTAATGCACTTGGGGGCAAAAACATAAATGTAAACTACTCCCTAGAGCAGGGGTCTCAAACTACCGGCCCTCCAGATGTTGCGGAACTACAAGTCCCATCATGCCTCGCCATGCCTGTAACTGTCAGCCTTGCAATGCCTCATGGGAATTGTAGTTCTGCAACAGCTGGAGGGCCACCAGTTTGAGACCCCTGCCCTAGAGGGAGAACCTCTCAGGAAATCAAGGATGGAGAAAGATCTGGAGGTTCCAGTAGATGACAGGTTGAGCAATAGTATGCAATGTCAAGCTGCAGCTACCAAAGCCAGCAGAATATTAGCATGCATAACAAAGGGGATATACTTCAGGGATAAAACTATAATCCTATCACTTTATAAAACTCTGGTTAGGCCACATCTGGAGTATTCTGTCCCGTTCTGGTCGCCAGTTATCAGAAGGGATGTGCTAGAACTGGAAAGAGTCCAAAGAAGGGCAACAAAACTAATAAGGGGACTGTCGGACCTCGATTACATGGAAGGACTATAAACACTACATCTATTCTCGCTGGAGAAACAGCGCTTGAGAGGAGACATGATAGCGATTTACAAATACCTCAATGGCGATCCCAGCATAGGAAAAAAACTAGTCAGTCGCAAGGAGTGTAAGAGGACATGGGAACACACAATGAGATTGGAGGAGTAGCGGTTTAATCTTAAACGCTGCAGGGGTTTTGTCTGCAGGGCAATAAGGATGTGGAACTCTTCCACAATTGGTGCCGGCTGCGAAGAGTATGGATATTTTTAAGAGACTCTTGGATGTGCATTTTAAAGAACACAACGTACAGGGATATGGGAAATAATTATAGACACTGACAAATTTGCACCTACAAAGGTTGAACTGGATGGACTATTGTCTTTATTCAAGCTTACCTACTATGTAATTATTTGTTTTGAGTTGGACTCTTTACAGCAGGGGTGCTCAATCGATGGCCCGCGGAGCCCTCTGATGTGGTCCGCGACCTGGTTGGTGGGCCGGCGAGCCCAGATCACAGCTAGCCGACCCACCATCCCAGAGCATCAGTGTGGATGGAGTTGGCACCGGAGGAAGCAGAAGCTGCATAAGCCGATGATTCCTCTATAGGGTCGGCTCCTTGGTATTACTCCACCTGGGACAGGAGCCCAACAGCCAGCAATGGCAGCATATTATGTATTAAACATCATAGTTTTGCAATGGATATATTTGAGCACTTTAAAAAAAAAAAAAAAAAAAAAAGGTTATTAGGCTGCTTTCACATCGATTTGCAGTTGCTGCACAGTGCAATTGCGGCTTTCCCGGGGGTTAGCTGCACTGAGCCATAGACTTTTATTATATCCTGCTGGTTTGATGCACTTTATGAAAGTGCACCAAAACTCCTGAATGCACAAGTTTTGGTGTGCTTTCAGAAAGTGCACTACACTTGCAAGTTATAATAGAAGTCTATGGCAAAGCAAAGCACAGGTGCGCTGCGCTTCACCCTTGGTGCAGGTAAACCTCATCACATCAGTGTGAAAGCAGCCTAAGATCCCTGTCACACAATTGGTCTGCTTGGGTCACCCTGTCCATTTTCTTTTTTGTGATTAAAAAGTGCCACTGAAAATGATGATCCCGATAGTTTCTTAAAATCTGTATGCCAATTATGCTATTCAAAATAAAAAACGTGAAATTCTGAACCATTTAATTTCATTGCAACCTGGAACCAGTTACTAAATCAAATGGCCTGCGCTCTTTAAGAAGGTTGAGTACCACTTCTTTACAGTATAAGAGTGTAAGGTTGGAAGTCACTTGAAGTCTGACAACTGCAACCTTGTTTCTGCCTTGCCCAGTGGCTTACCATACATGTGGTCTGTCTCCCAGCTCCTGAGAGCACATAACAGTGTCAAGTAATAAAGCCCTGTCATTGATCGTGTCCTTAAGGAATAAAACCACTTATGTTTTGTCAATAGGGAATGACTCCAAGGTTCTTTTCCCCATCAGAGGTGGGGAATTGTGGCAATTGCAGACAGTAGGGCTCATGGCCTCACCCCTGCTTCTACCACCCAAAAACAAAACTTATGCTTTGTTATCACATTTACAAGGAGATTTGTGAATTGCAACCTCTGCATTTGGATTTGTAAACCACAGATCACATGATCACTTAGAACATTCTGTATTTTTAATCTAAGTATGATACTCTGCTCTGTAGAGTGGGGGTGTCGAACTAAATTGCATCGAGGGCTGCATCAGCATTATAGTTGTATCTGTAAGACTATATACAGTACATTTATGCAGGGCTTTTTTTTTCTCAGAGAATAGGTGCAGGAACTCAACCACACCCCTGCTGCCAAACTGCATTGAATGGTGTTTGTGGCCTAATTGCACAGTGGAAGGATCTTATAGGGACAATAAATATCAAGAGTGCGTTATGAGCAGAGTTCAGGGATGAGCTATGTACATGTACTGAGTGCAAAGTTCAGAGGTGTGCTACGTACTGAGTGCAAGGTTCAGGGATGCACTATGTGCAGAGTACAGTATTGAGGAGTATGCTACATACATAGTGCAGAGTTTAGGGGTGTGCTGTGTACAGAGTGCAGTGCTGAGGAGTTTTCTACATACAGAGTGTAGAGTTTAGGGGTGTGCTATGCACAGTGTGCAGGGTTCAGCTCTCCTTCACAGGCTGTCCACATCTCACCTCCTACCCTCCCCCTGGGGCTGCGGGTCTTAAATGGCCTGGAGGGCTGAGTTTGGCCCACGGGCCTTGTGTTTCACACGAGCTGTAGAGCAAAGTGATTGCATAATCTTTAAGTTGTTGGACAATTGGGAATGGGGGTATGAAGGGAGGATGATCGATTGGGAGTAGGAGCCCATTAATGGTAAATCTCAAATCCTGTTTTGAGGTTTCCCAAGACCCACTGTTTTAGGCTTTAATAGAATATCACAATGCCAGTGCTTTAATACCCACTCTGAGCACTCGCACCCATAAGCCTGCCTAAGTAATCCCCCCCCCCCCCCCCAAAAAAAAAAACAACCAGCTCATAGTACAGGCACTCCAACAATCCTAATTTTAACTTGTTGGAACAGGATATTGCCATGAAAAAAAAAAAAAAAAAAAAACATATGAAATAGGATATCAGGATTTTTAAAGAAATAAATATGTGAAATAATAATCTGCCATTCTATATATCGGCCTAGATCTATTATACAGCGATATAAATTGAGGACTGGTTTAATGCAGGGAGTGAATTCATGCTGAATAAACAAATTTTGCACACTACAAAACAAATGATTTATAAATAGGGAGATTTAGAGTCACGTATACTCACAGACCACGATGGCATGAGTTTTATCGCGCACTGAAAATCTTTATCTTGTAAATATTTTTCAGGACCCAGATCAGCCTGCCAGAGATAAGGAAACAATATCAATGCTTTTATATTCAGACAATAATACACAAGCAAACTCCCTTTCATTGCACTTTTCCAAATTTTCCGGTATTTTTTCTTTTTTTTTTTTTTTTTATTGCAAAAACAAAAAAAAACCCAGTGGTGACCAACACCAAAAGAAAGCTCTATTTGTGTGAAAAAAAAATTATATAAATTTTGTCTGGGTAGAGCATTGCATGACCACACAATTGGCAGTTAAAGTGGCACAGCAAAAAATGGCCTGGTCATGAAGGGGGGGGGGGGGGGAAAATCTTCCAGAGTTGAAGTGGTTAAATAACTTCTGTTACTTTATGATCAAGTGGTTCACATTGTGCATAATACACAAGGTAATCTGTACTTTAATGGCTACTGTACTGTCATGCTGGTACCCAGCCACAGGTAATGCCACCGGCTCACTGCAGTCACTGGATAATGTATATCCAGAGATAAGTAAACTGTAGGATCCAAAGGGTTAATAGCAGAAATTTGGGATTAATAAAAAGGAGAGCCACACACCAATGTCTTGTACTTCGAAATCTCTTTTATTGGCAGGCAAAAGTATGTTAACGCTCAGAGGTCACATGCACTTAACTAATTTTACCGGCTTGATCAGAAGGATCAAGCATCCTTGTGATCAATTCATTTTCGGAGAAACGCATAAGAAGTGGTAACCTCCAGGCGGGGACATCATGTTGCCAGCTGTACAACAAACAGTTCAACAAAAAGGATTGCGGTATACAGCTCTCCATTTATCAATGCCCTTCAATAGCAAATGAAGACATGCCTTTTGAGCCTGCAACCAGCATGACCATGGCGATTGCATTCTCTCTTTTCTTTCCTCTTTTCTCCTCATCTGTATTTTCTTTCTTGTGCACATTATCCCTTCTTCATTCCATACCTAACTCTACTACCTCCTCAAGCCCCCATTTTTTTCTCTATCTCCCTTTCCTCTTTTTTTTTTTTTTTTTTTTTACAATTCTCCGCACTGCATTCCTGTGCAAATAAAATTCACCCAAACACATTTTTTCCTAAGTTCTCACTACTTATAGTGGCCCTGAACCCAAAAAGTGTAGATTTGTCATGTTATAGCGAACATATAAAAACGGTAGTTGTGCCTAGGCAGTATCCTAAAAATGTACCTTTTGTGAAAAACAGCAGTGTAGTTCCTGGTATGCGAGTGTGCCTAGGCCCTCTCCTGTGCTTGCTGTCTGATAGTTGTATATCTGCAGTGTAAAGTCTAAGGCACCGTTGCCTCTGACTGCTAACACCAAAAGATTTGGAGATGTCCCTACCCTGCTGCTTAATTATTTCCTTGCTGGAGGTTCAGACAGAGGAGGAAAAACCCAGCCTCTACAAAGATAGCCACCTTCACATATAGAAAACTGCTGAACAAGGCATTGTGAATCTGTAAAAGGGGGAATGTCAGCTGAGGGGAGACCATGGGCAATACTGGCGACTATTCCTTTGCCCTCTACCTGCCTTTTTTTTGGGACAGCTCCCAGGGTTTCGTTCCTCTTTAACCCTTTGCATAGCCAAATACAGACCCAACATTGCACATTCATCTGGAGGCTGTTATGATCTATTCTTGGCTAGCTGTCCTAAAAAAAAAAAAAAAAACACACACAACAGCAAAACCTACTATGTATTTCCATTCTAATTTCCCTATATTTAAAAACTAGCACATGCGCTGAATCCAGATCATTTTATGCATTTTTTGTACATGAAAAAAAACAAAAACACAACTAGTCAGTGGGTACTCTAAGCTCTGCTCTCAGGCTTTCATTTTATATTTTGCTTGGAGAGCATCTTTAAATGAATCAGGAAGGACAGTTAATCCACTTACCCAGCTTAACACAAGATGCTCTTTAGGCTGACTTTTACATCTCATTAGGAAATACCTTTTCCGTAATCTCCAGCCTATGGGAAAACAACATAAAATGGGATCCACGGATATCAGAGTAAGAAGAAATTTCAGACATGGATGTTTCTTACACACAATCTCACCTATGTCTTTAAGGGGCTCCATCACCTCGTATTTGGGATCTGATCGGAAGAACATGGACACTTGTTGCAAGGCAATTTCTGTGCAAATATAAGAGTCATTTATTTATTATTAGATCTTTTATTTGTTATTTTTATTTTTTTTCAGCATATTACTTATTCATAGCTACCTATTATTTATGATGTATAATTAAAAACATAATAATATGTTCCTAAGAAAAAAAATCTACCACCTGCTCGATAATGGCAGGGAATGCTCCCGATTAAAATTTTTACTTTCCAACCTCCTAAGGGGGCAATAGAAAGCATCTACAGCAGTCTAATGCCCTATCAAGCTCATTGTAAAACAGACTAAGCCCCTGTACACGGTCGGAAATTCCGACCACAAAATCCGTCAGATTTTTTCCGACGGATTTTGTCCGACACTGGTGTTGCATACACACGGTCGGACAAAGTTGTTGGAAAATCAGATCATTCTGAACGTGGTGACGTTCGTTGCGTATGACGGAACTACGTAGAGGCTAGTAGCCAATAGCTTTGGTCTCGTAATTTGATCTGAGCATGCGTGGCACTTTGTCAGTCGGAAATTCTCTACACACGATCGGAAAAAGTCCGATCGGATTTTGTTGTCAGAAAATTTGAGAGCAGGATCCGACGGAAAAAGTCAGATGGAGCCCACACACGGGTGGATTTTCCAACAACATGGTCCAATCGGACATTTTCCGTCTGAATTTCCGACCGTGTGTACGGGGCATAAGGGGTTTATTTACTAAAGGCAAATTCACTTTGCACTGCAAGTGCACTTGGAAGTGCAGTCGCTGTAGATCCGAGGGGGACATGCAAGGAAAATAAACAGCATTTTTGCTTATACATGATTAGATGATAAAATCAGCAGCGCTTCCCTTGATTGCAGATCTTACCCTCAGATTTACAGCAACTGCACCTACAAGTGCACTATCAAGGGCACTGGCAGTGCGCTTGTAGTGCAGAGTGGATTTGCCTTTAGTAAATCAACCCCATAGTGTCACCTGGTAGCTGCAAATAGCTCTACTACAGATGTAAGAATTCTGTGACATACTTCATGGTTCTTGAGAACTCATTTTATCAATGCTAGCAATCCCTGCCTTGGGACATTGCCACTTACCTTCCGAGAGACCTTCTAATTCTTCCCCAATCTAGCCTCATCTATAATAAAATGGCTGCAGTGGGACTTTAAAAAACCCAGCAGTGGGGAGCCTTTGTAGAAGCAGCTGCAGATGTACAGACCCCAGTTACTCAAGCTGAAAAATCCAAATCATTAGGTGTGTTTTAACCCCCCAGCAGATAAAAAAAAAAAAAAGCAGTTATATACCCCTTTAGCACGTTTTTATCTACAGGTAAGCCTATAATAAGGCTTAACTGTATGTAAAATTAATATCTCCTAAACCTGTATGGTAGGAGATATTATTAGGAGATATTGACCTTGCATGCAGCTGCTAACATCAGCGGCACATGCGCTCTGAAGGTCCTGTGGATGCTCCCGGAAAATCAGAGCTCCTTGTCGGAAAGAAAACTCCCATGCCCATGCACGGGAGTAACATCATTGCGGTTCTGGCCACCCACAGCTCCGGAGCCGCGTACTGGGAAGAATTGCCGTGGCAAAATGTCAGCTCCCTCGGGGGTGACCGGGAGACAATGTGGGGGCTTTGTTCTAAGGCAAGTATTTAATTAGCTAGTATGCGGTGCATACTAGCTCATTATGCCTTTGCCTTATAGGTTTTTTTTCTTTTTTTTTTTTCTTCTAGGCACACAACCGCTTTGTTTTTTTTGTTTTTTTAAACTGCACATCCAAAAAAAACTAAAAGTGGACCTGAAAAAAAATATACAGTACTCTAAAAAAATTACATTTTGTCTTAAATCCCTCCTGATAAATATAAAATTAAACATGCACTTCCTGCACCTACAGCTGAATATATCTGCAGTGTGAGATCTAAGGCGCTGCTGCCTCTGACTGCTAGGCTTCAAGAGATTTGGAGGAAAATTGAATAATGTTACAACTATGCTGCTAGCTGGAACTTCTGACATAAAGGAAGAAAAGCCCCCCCCCCCCTCTACCAAGATGGCCACCTCCACACAGAGACACAGTGCAGAATAATGTATGTTAAAGTAGAACTATAGGCAACAATTTTTTTCCATTTGGGCTAGAGCAAGGAAGGGTTATACACCCCTGTAAGGTTTTTTTTTTTTTTTCGCCATCTGTGTCCCATTGTGGAGATTTATCTTCACTTCCTGTCCCCCGGCCAAACAGGAAGTTAGAGATAATCCCTGCAAATTAAGAAAATTCCTTGGGGACCCCCAAGTCACCAGAATAAGTGTCCCCATTGGAAGATTTTCCCTCTATTATTTTTCTGGGGACAACCCAAAATTTGGGATTTTCTTTTACTTTCAAAGATAACGGTAAACAAGAGCAATAGGGGGGTGAATCTCCTTGGAGGCACAATAAAAACAGTTTTGTCTTTAGTTGCACTTTAAGTCAATAATGGAGGAAGATCACTACCACAGGTAATACTGGTCCTTTTCCTTCTGCTTATCTTTTTTATGGGCACAGCTTCCAGAGTTCATTTCCTCTTTAAGGTGTCCATACATCCCTTTTCTCTCTGTTGTCACATCTGCTAAAGCTGTCATTATAGCAAAGCTTTGGGCCTTTGTTCTGTGCAATACGTCAACACTTGAAGAACATGTGTTGATAAAAGCAAGGTATTTCATCTGCTCACATAGACTGTGTAGACATCAGAGGCAGCTGCTACATCTGGCTTTTATTTGTCCATTATATAATAAAACACGCTAGACAAAGAAATAGGAAAAGAAGGGTAGCAGCGCTCACATCAGGGACCAAATAGATCCAAGTCTGGAGTCCTGCAAGTATCGGTGCTCAGGCTTTCAGTGTCCTCTTAATCGCTTACACCAAATGCAAATAAGAAGGAAGCCAGCAACTCGAAACATCCGTGTTGAATCTTTATCTGCTACGAGGTGATATCAGATAAAAACAGCTTACATGTTTCACCCAACGGTGAACGCCTCCTATATGTTATCTACGTTAGACACAGAGCAGGTGATACCCGGTTGATTTGAGTCTAAAACCCTAAATTATACAATCACAAGACAATTGTTTTATTGTATATGGCCCCTTTCACACTGGGGTGGTTTTCAGGCGGTACAGCGCTAAAAAGAGCGCCTGTACACCGCCTGAAAAAAACGGCCCCATTCACTCCAGTGTGAAAGCCGGCGGGCTTTCACACTGGAGCTGTCCACTAGCAGGACTCCTGCTAGCAGCATCTTTGGAGCGGTATAGGAGCGGTGTATTCACCGCTCCTACCCATTGATTTCAAATGGGACACCGCGGTAATACCACGGCAATACCGCCGCAAAGCGCTGCTGCGGCGGCGCTTTGCGGGGGATTTTAACCCTTTTTCGGCCACTCGCGGGGGGTAAAACCGTCCCGCGAGCGGCCGAATACCGCTGCTTTACCGTCGCCGCGGCTCCCGCCCCAGTGTGAAAGGGGCCTAAGTATGAAAGGAAGGTAGGCGCTGACCTATACACCAAAAACGAAATTAATAAGTATACAAAACAGATGCCACATATGTGACATGTGTAGACATAAAAAGTCCAGATAAGCGATAGTGTATTGCCAAACACTGTGTTGCTCAAAAGTCTGAAAAGTGGAAAAAACCTTCTACTAAAAGTGCTCCACCACGTGCTTATAAAATTCACGCTCACCAAAGCAATACGCCCAGCAAGGTGACCATCAGGCGGATTGAAACTGAATCCAACTCTACGGGGTCTTGGACAAGATCTTCTCCCAACACTGCCCTATTCTCTGTCACTGGGATAAAGTGCTCCAGAAAAGACCACAAGAAAGAAGGTATTCAGTGTAGTATGTTTTATTGAATATATAAAAGCAAGATATAAATATTATACACTCACATGTAAATGAAGTATATCAGCACCGACACATACAGCTTATTGGCTGAGAGAGAAATTTGCACCGCCGCAAGCAATCCCAGAGCCGACGAGCATATCCGCTTCCTGATGACGAGCGCCTCCGCGAAATGCATTGAGCCGCTGATACCATTTCTGGATCTACTCCTTGAACCACTTCTGGGTCCTTGGAACGCATGCCGGCTCTTGAATTGCCAGTGGCGGTGCAAATTTTGGATTCAGTTTTAATCCGCCTGATGGTCAATACACTATTGTACAGTGGTGAAAATTATTTGATCCCCTGCAGATTTTGTAAGTTTGCCCACTTGCAAAAAAAAAAGGGTCTATAATTGTTATCATAGGTGTATTTTAAATGATAGAGACAGAATATCAACCAAAAATCCAGAAAAACACACAATACAAATGTTAGAAATTGAGTTGCAGTTCAGTAAGTAAAATAAGTATTTGATCCCCTACCAACCAACAGTAATTCTGGGATCAGCCCAGCAATACAGGGGAGGGGCTTGTGAATGATCATAAAGCAGATGGGTCCACAGTCACCAAACAAACCATTGGTAACACAATACGCCGCCATGGATTGAAAACCTGCAGCGCCCCCAAGGTCCCCCTGCTAAAGAAGACACATGATCTGGCCCATCCTAAGTTTGCCAGAGAAGCATTGGGAGGAAGTGCTGTGGTCAGATGAGACCAAAATTGAGCTCCAACTCGACTCAATGCTGACTATGACCCCAAGAACACCATCCCTACAGTCAAGCATGGAGGGGGAAACATGATGCTTTGGGATTGTTTCTCTGCTAAAAAGGTACAGGCCGACTTTGCCACATTGAGGGGCCAATGGGGCCATGTATTGTAGAATCTTGGATGAGAACCTTCCTTCCTCAGCCAGAACA
>CM053032.1:44789875-44867330 GCA_028564925.1 Lithobates sylvaticus | reverse complement strand
AGTGTCACTAAGCGATCGTTTTTCTGATCGCTGCATTAGTGTCGCTAGGTAACCAGTTTTTTTTGTATTACTGTTACGGGTGACGCTGGTTAGTTAGCTTGTTTTTTTATACTGTCAGGGCACCCGCCATTTATTACCCAATAACGGTTTAACCCCTGATCGCCCGGCGGGTGATATCAATTAGGTTTTAGGGTCTAATAAGGTCTGCGTCGCCCCAGGTTAGTGCCAGTACCGCAAACACCCACGCGCAAAGCATACACCTCCCTTAGTGGCACAGTATCTGAACAGATCAATATCTGATCTGATCAGATCTATACTAGCGTCCCAGCAGTTTAGGGTTCCAAAAAAAACGCATTGTTAGCGGGATCAGCCCAGATACCTGCTAGCACCTGCGTTTTCCCCCTCCGCCCAGCCCAGCCCACCCCAGTGCAGTATCGATCGATCACTGTGACTTAAAAAACACTAAGCACACATAACTGCAGCGTTCGCAGAGTCAGGCCTGATCCCTGCGATCGCTAACATTTTTTTTTGTGGTAGCGTTTTGATTCAGTCGCTTCAGTCAGGAGCTTTTTTACCTGTGAATCTCAAAAAAATAAAAAATAAATAAAATAGTTGTCGTTTTATTGTTCTCTCTCTCTCTATTCTCTCTCTATTGTTGCTCTTTTTTTACTCCATTCTATTCTGCAATGTTTTATTATGTTTTATCATGTTTTTATCATGCTTGCTTTTCAGGTATGTAATTTTGTTTACTGTGTTTTAGTGTTAAGCATTTTTTTGTTTTCAGGTGCGCCATTCAGTTGCAACGCAGATTTATTTATCTTGACAGCAACAGCGTTTGCTCCCACGATACATAAAGCCGCGACTCCAACGCTGTAGGAGGTGATTTCACCACCACAGTTTAAAAAAAAGAGCATATATGCCGAAGCATGGGGGCAGCAGGGGGGGGGAGGAGCGATTGGCTCCTAATGCCACGTACATACGGTCGAAATTCCGACCGTGTGTACACGGCATAACTTTTGCGGGAGGATGCCCCCATGCATCGGCATATATAAATGGTGCATGTATGCCCATCATTAGAAGTGGGTGGATGAAGGGAGGTATTCTAATGGTGGGCATACCCACCAATCAATCTCTTTTTTTTCGTTCAGCCAAGAGGCTGCATGAAAAAAAAAAGATTACAATATATGTCCAGTATGTTGCTGGACTTTGAATGGTTATACCAGAATGATGCCTGCAGGTTTAGTTATCATCTTGGTATCATTCTTTTCAGCCAGTGATCGGCTTTCATGTAAAAGCAATTCTAGCGGGTAATTAGCCTCTAGACTGCTTTTACAAGCAGTGGGAGGGAATGTCCCCCCCTCCCGGATATAAACCGCGCCATTGGGAAATTGGGAAAGCATTTTATCACACCAATCTTGGTGTGGTCAGATGCTTTGAGGGCAGAGGAAAGATCTAGGGTCTAATAGACCCCAATTTTTTCAAAAAAAGAGTACCTGTCACTGCCTATTGCTATCATAGGGGATATTTACATTCCCTGAGATAACAATAAAAATCATAACAAAGAAAAAAAAATGGAAGGAACAGTTTAAAAATAAAATAAAAAAGCTAAATAAATTAAAAAAAAAAAAAAAAAAAAAAAAAAAAAGCACCCCTGCCCCCCCCCATCTCTTGCGCAAAGGCGTACACAAGCGTTGGTCTGGCGTCATATGTAAACAGCAATTGCACCATGCATGTGAGGTATCACCGCGAAGGTCAGATCGAGGGCAGTAATTTTAGCAGTAGACCTCCTCCGTGAATCTAATGTGGTATCATGTAAAGGCTTTTAGAGGCTTTTAAAAATGTATGTAGTTTGTCGCCACTGCGTGTTTGTGCGCAATTTTAAAGCATGTCGTGTTTTGTATCCATGTACTCGGCCTAAGATCATATTTTTTATTTCATCAAAAATTTGAGCAATATAGTGTGTTTTAGTGCATTAAAATAAAAAAAAGTGTATTTTTTTCCACAAAAAATGCGTTTGAAAAATCGCTGCGCAAATACTGTGTGGAAAAAAAAAATGCAACACCCACCATTTTAATCTGTAGGGCCTTTGCTTTAACATTATATATAGTGTTGGGGGTTCAACGTAATTTTCTTGCAAAAAAAAAATATGTTTTCATGTAAACAAAAAGTGTCAGAAAGGGCTTTGTCTTCAAGTGGTTAGAAGAGTGGGTGACGTGTGACATAGGCTTCTAAATGTTGTGCATAAAATGCCAGGACAGTTCAAACCCCCCCCAAATGACCCCATTTTGGAAAGTAGACACCCCAAGCTATTTGATGAGAGCAATGTTGAGCCCATTAAATATTTTTTTTTTTGTCCCAAGAGATTGAATAATGAAAAAAAAAATATATATATATATTTTTTTTACAAAAAGTTGTCACTAAATGATATATTGCTCAAACATGTCATGGGCATATGTGGAAATACACCCCAAAATACATTCTGTTGCTTCTCCTGAGTACAGGGATACCACATGTGTGGGACTTTTTGGGAGCCTAGCTGCGTACGGAACCCCAAAAACCAATCACTGCCTTCAGGCTTTCTAAGGGTGTAATTTTTTTATTTCACTTCTCACTGCCAATCACAGTTTCGGAGGCCATGGAATGCCCAGATGGCATAAAAACCCCCAAAATGACCCCATTTTGGAAAGTAGACACCCCAAGCTATTTGCTGAGAGGTATGGTGAGTATTTTGCAGATCTCGCTTTTTGTCACAAAGTTTTGAAAATTGAAAAAAAAAGAAAAAAAAATGTTTTTTCTTTACTTTCTTCATTTTCAAAAACAAATGAGAGCTGTAAAATACTCACCATGCCTCTCAACAAATAGCTTGGGGTGTCTACTTTCCAAAATGGGGTCATTTGGGGGGTTTTGTGCTATTTTGGCATTTTATGGCCTTCGAAACGGTGATAGGTAGTGAGGAGTGAAATCAAAAATTTGCACCCTTAGAAATCCTGAAGGCGGTGCTTGGGTTTCGGGGCCCCGTACGCGGCTAGGCTCCCAAAAAGTCCCACACATGTGGTATCCCCATACTCAGGAGAAGCAGCAAAATGTATTTTGGGGTGCAATTCCACATATAACTATGGCATGTGTGAGCAATATATCATTTAGTGACAACTTTTTGAAAAAAAAAAAAATATTTTTTATTTTTTTATTTATTAAATCACTTGGGACTAAAAAAAAAAATATTCAATGGCTCAACATGCCTCTCAGCAAATAGCTTGGGGTGTCTACTTTCCAAAATGGGGTCATTTGGGGGGGGTTTTGTACTTCTCTGCCATTTTAGCACCTCAAGAAATGAAATAGGCAGTCATAAATTAAAAGCGGTGTAAATTCCAGAAAATGTACTCTAGTTTGTAGACACTATAACTTTTGCGCAAACCAATAAATATACGCTTATTGGCATTTTTTTTTACTAAAGACATGTGGCTGAATACATTTTGGCCCAAATGTTTGACTAAAATTGAGTTTATTAGAATTTTTTTATAACAAAAAGTAGAAAATCTCTTTTTTTTTTCAAAATTTTCGCTCTTTTTCCGTTTTATATCGCAAAAAAAATAAAAATCACAGAGGCAATCAAATACCATCAAAAGAAAGCTCTATTTGTGGGAAGAAAAGGACGCAAATTTCGTTTGGTTACAAAATTGCATGACCGCGCAATTACCAGTTAAAGTAGTGCAGTGCGAAATTGAAAAAAAGACCTCTGGTCCTTTGGCTGCCAAATGGTCCGGGGCTGAAGTGGTTAAAGACTTGCTTTTACTCTTCAATACTGAACAGCATTGCGTTGTTTAACCTCTTCTTGGACAAGATTTCCCTACATCATTGGCTAACTAACTATTGCTCAATTTCACTGCGCGGTTTTAATTTTTGTTTTTGGTTTGTATAACTTTGCTTCCACTCCCAGGAGGTTTATACAGCTGCATCTGATACTCGTTGGTCCACCCGGCTCCTTAGCGCTTAGCCCTACTCTGTGTATTATAGTGTAGTTTAAAGTGATCATTTATAGCTCCTGGGATTGAATACATTGAACAGATATATGGAGCAGATGCATTCCTTGTACTTGTCAGTCATTGTCTGAAGTCATATAACCCTCCAACCTACATGTTCAGACAGCTGTATATAAAATAAGCACTGTTTACATGGACCTGGGCATGCGATAACAGCTCTCAAAGCACAGGTATAGAAATGCCAACGATTGGTATCCCTTGGTATCTTACTTAGTTTCCATTCTAATATACCCAGGGATACAAACTTAAAAAAACAAAAAACACTGACAGGTATGATTTTTATGACAGAAGAGACCCTATTGGTCTCTTCTGTCATAAATGTTTTCTCCCTGCCTGTCAACAATTATGTACACCGAGCCGTGCATGCCTAGTTCACCATTTATTTATGGAACTGCTTTGTGCCGTGATGATGTTATTCCCGTGCACATGTGTGGGAGTGACATCATTGCAACCATGACCAGTCCCAGTGGTCAAACAGTAGGAGCCCTGTAGAAAGTCCAGGGGAACAATAAAAGCACACTGCTGGAGTGGAATTGTTTGAAGTTAGGTTTGCCATAATGTGCTAATTTGGTAGTCATACTAGCACATTATGACTAACGCCTCATAGGGGCCATTAAGAAAAGTTGTAGAGTCAAATAGCTGAATTCTGCTTTAAGAAAAACCTTCACAGAGTTTATGCAAGAATTGGAACATTTTTTTTCTATATTATTATACCTGTCCATGCATGATTTATCTTATTCAACTTTGTGAGAATGAATCTCGGAACTAAAGGCCATGTGACATTAGTGGCCAGTAAGAGCTTGCGAATGTCAGGATTGCTATATTGGCCTAAATAGGGTATAAATAGACTTACCTGTGTTGGTTGGATGAGAGAGACTTTGCTCACTTGCTGGCAACTTACCGTATTTATCGGTGTATAACACGCACTTTTTCCCCCTTAAAATCAGGGGGAAATTGTGGGTGCGTGTTATACGCCGATCCCCCGCTGATTGAGAGGAAACGAGCAAGCGGAGCCGAGATACACAAAGCCGAAGTACACTCAGCTTTACTCGGCTCCTCTCGCAGTCCCGCCCACCTCCACTGATTGCGAGAGGAGCGAGCACCGCTGACATACAGAAAGCCGAATGTACTTCGGCTACTCTCGGCTCCTCTCGCAGTCCCGCCCCTGACTGAGCAGAGCCGAGTCTAGCCGAAGTACACCTCGGCTTTCTGTATGTCAGCAGCGCTCGCTCCTCTCGCAATCAGTGGAGGTGGGCGGGACTGCGAGAGGAGCAGAGTAAAGCTGAGTGTACTTCGGCTTTGTGCATCTCGGCTCAGCTCGCTCCTCTCCGCTCACAGTCAGCGGAAATCGGTGCCAATTTTAAATCAGCAATTCTGCAAAGAGACTGGCAATGCTGCAAAGGCACTGGGCAAGGCCGCAGATGGACACTGGGCAAGGCCGCAGATGGACACTGGGCAAGGCCACAATGATGGACAAGGCTGCAGATGGACACTGATAAGGCTGCATTAATGGGCATTTAAATGTAAGTTTTTCTCCTTAAAATTCCCTCCTAAACTTGGGGTGCGGGTTATACGCCGATAAACACGGTACATTCTGCAACATTTTCGCAAAACACTTTCACTCAGTGAGAGAGTGACCAACGGAAGCAGGCGAGTATTTTCTCTGCAGTTTTCAGTGATCCTGTCACTGGCAAGGATACCATGTATAACATTGGCCAGAGTCAGAGATGGAAGCCTCCTTGGGTGACAGCTGCTGCCCTGCCAGGTGCCTGGACTCATATTGATAAAGAAATAGGTCTTCCAGCTTCTGAGTAACCATAAGAGCATCAAAGAGCAAGCCCTGCGTTTGCTCATATACTCGGTAGGTACAGTTTTTTGTTATGAGATATCGGTATGCACATTCAGAAGACCCTGTGTTATCAGCAAGTCTGGTAATTGGCAGAGCAGCAAATGCTAGACATTACTTCAGGTGACCTTTTACCTCCTAAATCTCAGGTCCTAGGTTCATCCTCAAGCACAACAAGTTATAGTACTAAAAACTCGTTTCTTTACCTTGATGCTTTCACAGGCTAAAGGTGAAAAGGTAAAAAGCGCCCAGTACATGTGAAAAGCATTCTCCTCCAACCTCATCTCCAAACACTTACCTGCTGCCCTGGTCACCGTGGCCGGCTCCATTATTAATCAAAACCATTCCCTGATTTTGTGTACTGAGCAGGAGACCCTGAAGGCAGTGAGAGATAGGTTCCTGCTGCTGTCAGTCAAATTGGTGGAAGCAGGGAGGGGGAGGAAGCAGGGGAGTGTCTCCTTAGAATCAAGCTATCCAAAAGGAGACACCAGCAAACAGGGAGGACAGGAGCTTTGGGACGGTCCAAGACAAAAAAGAAAGGGACATTGTAAAAGGACGACTATATGTATTAGGCCAGGGCTTGACAAATTTACTTTGAATCTAAATCTAAAACTAAAAAAAGTTAGGAGCCACTTTTATTTTTTTTTTAACTAACAAATATTACAGTTGGAACATGTAACATGTTACCAAAGGCGAACTTATCCTTCAACCCTTTCACAGGCAGAGCCGTTTTTGTGCACATGTTTAAAAAAAATCATTTGAGGCCTGAACACTACATAAAACCCCCAAACATTATATACCGGTATATATTTTCTGAAAGCAGACACCCTAGGAGAATAAAATAGTGTTAGTTCCAATTTTTGGAACACGATATTACAGCAAAAGGTATTTTATCTTCTTATTTAGTTCAGTAAAAAAACATTCAAAATTTTTTTTTGGGAGGGGGGGGGGGGGGGGGGAGGCAATAAAATGACCCAATTTTTGGTAAAATATAAAATATAAGGGTGCACCAAGTAAATAGATATCCAACATGTGAAACCTTAAACATGTCAGTGCCCTATCATTTCCAGAGGTGACACCTTAAAAGTCCCCTATAGGTCTAGCTTAGCATTACAAAAGGAGGTCTGGTGCTAGAATTATTGCTCTCATTCTGGTGTTTACGGCGATATGCAACGTGTATCGCAGTCATTGTTTTCAGGTGCAGGTGTTTACATTTGTATCTGCGGGGCCTCCATTGTTTTTTTTTGGGGGGGGGGGGGATTTTTTGTGTTTGGGAGCAACTTAAATTTTTTACAAATTGAAAAAATTAAAGACCCTGCATATCTCCCCTGTGCTCCAGTGAACGTAATGCAATGCACATCACACTGCATTACATTCTTTCCCGGCCTTGATGGAAACTGTGAACGGGGTCAAAAAATAACAGTGTGAAATAACGTGTCTGCTCTCCTCCCTCTCCTCTCCACAGCGGCACCCGCTATACTGGTCCCCGGTCAACAGATAGGCAAGCGGAGCCCAGGATACATAGAGGGGGAGGGGGCATGCGGGGAATAGGAAGAATTTGGCCCGGCAGCCCAGTTTGTCAAGCCCTGTATAAAGGTGAGCCTGGACCGCCTCTTCTTAAAGAAAAGGAGATTTATTATCATTTTATTTAAAGTAGGCAGACAAATATAGGTTCTTCAAAGAAAGGCCTGCACAATAAAGTGGTTGTAAACCCTTACATATACCCAGTGAAGTGACTGGTCTCAGGAGATATTTAGGGATTAAACAAATTCTCCTATACAAGTTGTACCTCTCGATCTGCAGTCTTCCCTTTAAAACATCGGTTCAAAGTGCAGAACTTATAAAGCTTGCCTGAGAGTTCAGGAAAAAAAGGGGGCGGAGAGCTCAAATTACACTCTGCAGAGCTCAGTAAGGATAGCTCTGAGAGCTCATTGGAGAGAAGAGAGTCACCCCCCTCCACAAAGCACACAGGAACAGAGCTGTGGCTGTCACTCTGCCCAAGATCCCTCCCCTGTCACCATTTTTCTCTTGGTGTCAGGAAAACTTGTCAGAAGTGATTCGTGCTGATAGCAGAGGAATGAAGCAGCTGACAGAAATGACACTTTGTGCTCTGGATAGAGACAAATACAAACTATAGTGGAATATCATTTGTTCATATTTCATGCCTGAGGTTTACAACCACTTTAATGATAAATTCAGGCTGGGTAGACAGATTCCCTCATAAGTCCAAGTGTGACTTGTTCTCTAGCAATACTAGTCTAAAAAAAAATAATGGTTAGCTGTAATTTCTTTGGTTTCTAGGTTACTTTATTATTGGGACTTGTGCATGCTGACCTATCTACATTGCTCGTAACATGAACGCAAAAAGCTTTTGTTAATCCTGGGAATAAAATCATACGGGCGTTTGGACAGCCAATTTAATTGCTACACTGGATTACAACGGTTTGATTTTGTTATAAACCCAGCTGAAGCATGTAATCTACCACCACTACCCATAAGCTTTTTATTCCTTGTTTTATTTTTCACACATAATTATAATTTCAAAGCTTTGTATACTGCATAAGAAGCCATTCTTCTGCTTGTATAACGATCACAGATACCGCACCCAGATGAGATAAAGAAGGACCAGTGTCTGCTGTCTGAAGGATCATATCAGTAGAACAGAACTTAAAATAAACTGCCCATCTGACATAAATACGTCATGTTCTCTGCAGGCCTGACTTTGTATCCTGAACTCGTGGCATTATAAAAACGTACATTTTCTTTTCACAGTTGTGTTCTACTTTATAACCATCTGTCCTGAAATTCAATTTGTGCGCATTAAACACAGCCCAGGAGAAAGCCAAAGTGCGAGATATAGGGCACGGTAATGAAGAGGATATGAAGCGTGGCCTGTGTTAAAAAGGAGGAATTACTGCCAGTTTACATGCTAGATGTGAGCAATGGAGATTATCAGATCTGACAAGCGGCTGAAAATCCAATTACACCTGAAACAAGTTACATTTGAGAGCGAGATTGACAAAAAATTAAATGGCCAACCGCAGGCGGAGAACGCGCAGCTTACTCAGTAAAGCATTTTCGGTGCCCTCACCTTCTTGATTGAGATGACAGCGCAGAACAAAAATCTAGAGAGTTTCCTCTAAAGGTTCTATAAATCTATTCAGTGCTAATATAGAGCTCATCATACTTAAGTGGGGATATATCTACAGCTACTTTAAGTGCCCATTTGACATGGCAAGGACAGAATGCAAGGTTTAGGCAGAAAAGCATTTTCTGTGCCTTATCTTTTTCAACTGACACAAAACCAGGGTCTCATTTAAATGTGCCATTAAACTAATGCTTGTCAGTAAAGTTCACGTCATATTGAAAAGTGAAAGGGTGACATTGTTGTTGAATGAATGAATGAATGATTTGTATAGCGCTGCAAATACGAACTGAATCGCCTAAAGGCGCTTGGTCTGTCCTGTGTTGTCCTGCTTATTAGAAGAGGTGGGTCTTGAGTTTTTTTCTGAAGGCCCGATGGTTTTCTTCCAAGCAGATGTTGGTGGGTAGAGCGTTCCATAGCCGAGGTCCTTGGACTGCAAATCTTCGTTCTCCCTTAGATTTGTAGCGGGCTTTGGGGATGAGAAGGCGGTTTTGGTTTGTTGATCGAAGGCTGCGATTCGGTATGTATTTTTTTATTTTCTCACATAGGTATTGAGGAGCGTTTCCTTGTGTACATTTGTGGGTGAGGCAGAGGGTTTCGAATGTGATCCTATCTTTTACCGTGAGCCAATGGAGGGTCCTCAGGGATGGGGAGATGGATTCCCAGGGTTTCTTTCCGGTGACTAGTCTTGCTGCTGTGTTTTGGACGACTTGTAGGCGTGCAATCTGGTAATCAGGTAGTCCTATGTAGAGGGAATTTGCGTAGTCGAGTCGCGAATTGATGATAGTTCCAACTACTACTGCTTTCTCCTTTTCCGGAATGAAGGGGGTGAGTCTGCGTAGCAGGAGGAGGAGATGATGGGATCCGCTGATGGGATTACACTAGTAAAGGAAGGCGTGTTAGGACTCCAAAACAAAAACAAATTTTTTTTATTCCCCATAACACCAGGGCGGGGGGGAGCACTGAAAGCCAACAGCAGACGTTCTCAACTTCGTTCTCCAGAGGAACCCTTAAGATATGTCAGATTATGGAGAATCCATGCTAAAAAACAATTCATTGGGGGTCAGAGGAAAAGTGCCTCTTACATTGGTGGTCAGAATGCCACCCTAATGCCCCATACACACGGTCGGACATTCCGACCACAAAATCCGTCTGATTTTTTTCAGACGGATTTTGGCCAAAACTTGTCTTGCATACACACGGTCGCACAAAGTTGTCGGAAAATCCGATCGTTCAGAACGCGGTGGCGTAAAACACATACGATGGGACTACGTAGAGGCCAGTAGCCAATAGCTTTCGTCCCCGAATTTATTCTGAGCATGCGTGGCACTTTGTGCGTCGGAATTCTATACACACGATCGGAAAAAGTCTGATCGGATTTTGTTGTTGGAATTTTCTATAGATCCTGCTCTCAAACTTTTTCCATCCGAAATTCCGACGGAAAAAGTCCACTAGAGCCCACACACGATCGGATTTTCCGACAACATAATCCGATTGGACCTTCTCCATCGGAATGTCCGACCGTGTGTATGGGGCATAACAGAGATCATTGGTGTCATGCCACTGACTTTTCCAAGTGGTTTCGGCTCTGGAACCATGCAGGCATCATCACACAGGAGGTCAATCAGTTTAGAACAAGGAACCTCTAGCAACCTCTGGAGGAACTCTACGGTTCCATGGAACCCTGGTTGAGGATAACTGCCCAAGAGGAATGTGAGATCAAAGCTCAACATGCCTTTGTAACATCTATGTGTACAAGCCACTGGAATCAGACACCCAGACCTCACCAAAATAGTTTTTGGATGGGTTGAGTTTATGATGTGGTCTGCATTCCCGACCACACAAACATCAGTTGATACTGCTAATTTAAAAATTAGAGACTGCCCCACTGAAGATCTATATATTGAAAATAAGGCTATTTTGAAGTAGCTACTAAGCAACCAGTCTGCCCCTGAGATATGTGCACATTTTGCTTAATGTCTTGAGAGAGTTTCAGACACCGCAAACCACCTTAATGTTTAGATGCACAGTACGGGTATCAGGTAACCCCCACTGGAAACCTCAGTCAAAAATATCCATGGGGCGCCTCTTGTGCCATCGACTACTCCTAAACCAACCTTCCACTTGAAAGGAACATCTTCTAAATATATATACTTGCGCAACCTTTCACTTGCTTCAGGTTTTGCAGATCAAAATCTTATGTTACTGAGCATTATTAATAGATTAAACACAAATTATAAATTAGGCTGTTAAAATGACCACTAGCATTATAGACAAAGTACGCCTTTTGCAAAAAAAAATTATAAATGCACTCACATTAATAACCAAGTGCATTTAATACATTTTTGTCCTGGAGCTTAAAAAACATTGTAACCATGATTAGTGCATCATGGGTGTAATGCACAGGCTCCTGCAGACTCTTCCCAGGTCCGTACAGACCTACAATGGGGTATGGAAGTAAACAATGGACTACAAGTACGTTGACATCACCTCATTTGTGCTCCATTGAGAACTACGAGTAGCAGATTGAACTTATAGTTTTTCTATTCACAGATCATGTGAACGGATCTCTGAATAGATAATACAGCCGTGTAAAAGGAAAAAGCTAAACCCCACAATTCATAAAATTGGGAATGCATGTTTCATGTTACATCGTAAATATCTAAAATAGTTACAAAGGTGGATGAAGCTTTTAAGGATTACAGAGACTATTTTCTGTGGAACTAATGTGTATCTAAAGCCCCCCCCCCCTTTTTTTTTTATAAAGAGTAGGGAGTTTAGGTAAGGGTTAGAATCAAGACTTAAAGTGGGAGGATTATGTAAACGTTTAAAACCACTTCAGCCCCGGACCAATTGGCAGCCAAAGGACCAGGCCCCTTTTTGCGATTCGGCACTGCGCCGCTTTAACTGACAATTGCGCGGTCGTGCGACGTGGCTCCAAAACAAAATTGGCGTCCTTTTTTTCCCACAAATAGAGCTTTCTTTTGGTGGTATTTGATCGCCCCTGCGGTTTTTATTTTTTGCGCTATAAACAAAAATAGAGCGACAATTTTGAAAAAAATGCAATATTTTTTGCTTTTTGCTATAATAAATATCCCCAAAAAAAAATATATAAAACAACATTTTTTTTTCCTCAGTTTAAGCCGATGCGTATTCTTCTACATATTTTTGGTAAAAAAAATCGTAATTAGCGATTATTGATTGGTTTGCGCAAAAGTTATAGCGTTTACAAAATAGGGGATAGTTTTATAGCATTTTTATTAATATTTTTTTTTTTTTACTAGTAATGGCGGCGATCAGCGATTTTTATTGTGACTGCGACATTATGGCGGACACATCGGACATTTTTGACACATTTTTGGGACCATTGTCATTTATACATCAATGCTATTTAAATGCATTGATTCCTGTATAAATGACAGTTGTAGTGAAAGAGTTAACCACTAGGGGGAGGAGTTATGGGCTCTGACGTGTGTGTGTTTTTTTTACATTAAGGGGCGGGGCTGACGTCATTGATCGGCTTTCCCGATGACCGGGAACAGCCAATCAATGACAGGCAGAGTAGGAAGCGCGGGGAGAGGTTTGTTTACACAAACCTCTCCCCGTTCTTCAGCTCCGTAACCCGATCGCGGGACACCAGCGGCGATCGGGTCCACTGGTCCCGCGGCCGGGGTCACGGACCATTGTCATTTATACATCAATGCTATTTAAATGCATTGATTCCTGTATAAATGACAGTTGTAGTGAAAGAGTTAACCACTAGGGGGAGGGGAGGGGTTATGGGCTCTGACGTGTGTGTTTTTTTACATTAGGGGGCGGGGCTGACGTCATTGATCGGCTTTCCCGATGACCGGGAACAGCCAATCAATGACAGGCAGAGTAGGAAGCGCGGGGAGAGGTTTGTTTACACAAACCTCTCCCTGTTCTTCAGCTCCGTAACCCGATCGCGGGACACCAGCGGCGATCGGGTCCACTGGTCCCGCGGCCGGGGTCACGGAGCTCCCGACCGGGTCGCGAGCGCGCCGCTGGCGGCACGCTCCCGACCCACGGGCAGGCATTTAAAGGGCCACGTACAGGTACGTGGTTTTGCCTGCCCGTGCCATTCTGCTGACGTATATATGCAGTGGGCGGTCGGGAAGCGGTTAAGTTGTCACCAGAACAGGAAGTGAAGATGGAATTTTACAATGAGGAAACTTGTTCTGGTGACAACTGTCTACAAGAAGATTTCTTTCAATTTGGTAAGGTTTTCTCTTAGGTCATGTTGCATCTCCAGGACAGGAAGATAAGGTGAATCCCAAGGTACACAGATGGGAAAAACAGACAGGGCTTACCTGCTCTATCCAAAACTAAAAAATGTTTAAATTTAATCTTAATGTTGGAAAGTCACCACTTATAAAAATGAATTCCAGGCAACAAGTGAAACTAGTCTCTTATCTGATACCAATATAATATACAGAAGTCATAAAATGACTTGAAATTTCAAGAAATTATAATTCATTGGGTAAATGTGTATATTTTTTAAGTTTATAGATTATTAAACTGCTTTACATCTGCTTCTTTCCCCCACTAGCCGTAAATATTTTGTTTATATATAATGAAGGCACATGTAGTATCATTTCAGAATACATGATTAGCAGAGCTGATATTTACCATTTTATTTGTGGATTTCACACTGCGGGAAAAAATAAAATCTTCCATCTTTTAAAAACATACTAAAAATATTCATGACTAATGCAAGTCAAAAATTACCTGTAGGTTATTGTTGAGTGTGTCAAAGTCACTGTATCTTCTTATAATCTGAAAGGTATAAATACATTACATATTAAAATATACACAAACACACAGGCCAGTCATGTTCCTCCACCCCAAACTAGCTAATCCATGTATTTATGGATCTTGCTTTGTGCACTGGTCCAAATCATTTGGGGGAGGGGGGGGGGGGTTATGGCGCAGGGTTGTTTTTCAGGGGTTGGGCCCTTAGTTCCAGGGAAGAGAACTCTTAAGGCATCAGCATACCAAGACATTTTGGATAATTTTATGCTCCCAACTTTGTGAGAACAGTTTGGGGATGGCCCCTTCCTGTTCCAACATGACTGCACACCAGTGCACAAAGCAAGGTCCATAAAGACATGGATGAGCGAGTTTGGGGTGGAGGAACTCGACTGGCCTCAACCCGATAGAACACCTTTGAGATGAAAAAGAGTGGAGACTGCGAGCCAGGCCTTCTTGTCCACATTAGATTGGGATGCCATTAAAGTTCATGTGCATGTAAAGGCAGGCGTCCCAATACTTTTGTTAATACAGTGTATATACTGTATGCATATGACAAACTGGGAGACATGAACAGAGCAGGAATTAGCCCTTGGTCAAGATTAAATGTATTGGTTACACACCAATGGTCCATATGTGTAGCTAAAAGAAGCCTAATGCCGCGTACACACGGTCGGAATTCTCGTCGGAAAAAGCTCAGATGGTTTTCCCGTCGGAATTCTGACGGAATTTAGCTCAAAGTGTCTTGCCTACACACGGTCACACCAAATTCCGACGGTCTGTAACACAGCGGCATAAAACACGTTCAACAGCATCATAAAAGTTTAATGCTTCCGAGCATGCGTCGAATTGTTTCCGAGCATGCGTCGGAATTTTGCGTGTCGGAATTGCATACACACGATCGCAAAATCCGATAGAAAGGTTTTCCGTCGGAAAAATTGAGAACAGGTTCTCAATCCAAAGTCCGTCAGAAATTCCGACAGAAAAAGACCGATGGGCATACACACGGTCGGAAAATCAGTTGAAAAGCTCCCATCGGACTGTTTCCATTGGAAATTCCGACCGTGTGTACGTGGCATTAGACCAACCTTAGCTGAATCTGGTTTGCCTACTGCATTGCTATCTAGAGAAGCTCTGAAGTGATGACTGTCATTCCTGGCCAGCACATGAATTGATCACGGGGGCTTGAGAACAAGAACCCACCTCCATAGAAAGTGCATGAAAGTTTTGGAAGCCGACTAATGCAGGCCATACATGGGTAGAATTCTGAATGAATTTTCTTTCAAAAATCAGAAACGTTGTACATTTTGTGATCCAATGGTACCACCATTGATTTCGAAATTCGACCGAGCCTTCAATTTCACCTCATGTTGCTACAGAAAATAAATTTTGTGGCCAGGAACCTTGTTTTCTTTCCAGGTCACAGCTCACATGCATTTCTTTTTTGATTAGATTTCTCGCACGATTCTCCCATCATTGATTAGAAATTTGTTTGTTTTTCAAAAATTTCAACATTTACAATAACTCAAATTCAATGGTCGCCCGAAAATGGGTCATTGTTGCAGCCCACTAATGGTGCGAAATTTAAACGAAAATTCTTAGTTACTTACTTTCGGAATTTGACCCATGTATGGCTGGCTTAGTATCTCA
Organism: Lithobates sylvaticus; assembly: GCA_028564925.1. Classification (NCBI taxonomy): domain Eukaryota; kingdom Metazoa; phylum Chordata; class Amphibia; order Anura; family Ranidae; genus Lithobates; species Lithobates sylvaticus. The sequence goes on along the minus strand of CM053032.1, from coordinate 44,851,879 downwards.
AAAACAATTACACACGTTTGGAAAGTAGACCCTCCTTAAGGCTGGTTTCACACTGGGGCGCTATTAATAACGCCTGCAAACCGACCTGAAACAGCTGCTGTTGTGTCTCCAGTGTGAAAGCCCTGAGGGTTTTCACACTGGAGCGGTGCACTAGCAGGACGGTTAAAAAAGTCCTGCTAGCAGCATCTTTGGAGCGGTGAAGGAGCGGTGTACTCACCGCTCCTACCCATTGAAATCAATGGGACACCGCGGGGATACCGCGGTAATACCACCGGCAAAGCGCCACTGCAGTGGTGCTTGCGGGGGGTTTTAACCCTTTTTCGACCGCTAGCGGGGTTAAAACCACCCCGCTAGCGGCCGCATACCGCGGGTAAAACTACGGTAAAGCAGCGCTAAATATAGCGCTGCTTTACCGCCGCCACCTGCACCGCTCCGGTGTGAAACCAGCCTAAAGCAACATACTCACTCACTGGCAAAAGTATGTTTACAGCTGGTTAGAAGATAACACTTACTGAGTGATATCATGAAAAATGTCAGTTGTACAGGAAATTAAATGTCTGTTTGCTGCTGAAGATGTAAAACCACTGTACAATTTCTTATATCTCCTGGGTATTAAGGGATGACATTTCTGAAGATGAACTGCTAAAGCAGCACACACAGCCTATATCAGGGGATCTGCGCTTTCTGCTGGATATTCTATTAAACAAGGATTTATGCAAGAGAGATCTCTCTTTTGGAGTACTGCCTAAGTGAACCAGGCTAGCCCTATAACTTAAAGCAGAGGTCCACCCTAAAATAAAAAATTCCATTAACATTCTCCAAAAAAAATTTTTTTTACTTACCAGAATACCTGTTGCTAGGCAGTCTTCCTATTCCGCGGCGCTTCCTCCTCTTCGGCGAGCTGCCCCGTTGTCTTCTGGGACATGTGTGTATCCCAGAAAACCGGGCTATTCAAAAAGCACAGCGCGACTCGCGCATGCGCAGTAGGAAACTGGCAGTGAAGCTACAAGGCTCCATTGCTTTGGGGTGTAATATGTTATGACTGCACCGGCTAGCGAGGGATCTTCTCCACCCACTAGCTGTCAAAAGTGGCTCTGCGGGGCTCCGCCCACGTCACTCATTCACAGAACTCTGTGAATGGAAAACGACAAGGTCCAGCAACCTTTGCAGCTGTCGTATCGTAGTTTTCAAAGAACTACTATGGCACTGTAAACGCTGTGGTAGTTTATTCATTCCCTACACAATACAGGTCTGCGGGAGACCTGCATGGCATCAGTGATCTGCTGATCGCTGGTGCAATGCTTTGGCTCCTGCAACAAAAAATAATAAATACACATTTTTTACCTGCAAAAAAATTTGCATTTATTATTTTTTCTGAAAAGGTGAACTTAAACCTTTAAATAATAAGAAAAAAAGTCTCTAAAAACTTTGAAAAAAAATATAAAATAAATAAAAGTTTCCCTTGTTTACTGTTATAAAACATATCAAACAAAAATGCCAGTATAGTACGCCAAAAAAATTATTCACTTTTAAAAAATAGGGATTAAAAGGGGTTGTAAAGGTTCGCATTTTTTCACCTCAATGCATCCTATGCATCAAGGTGAAAAAACATCTGACAATACCGGTCCCCCCAGCGGTGGACACGTTTTTGTTAACACATAGTGTTTGTATTGGTCCAGCAACGCACCAACACCTTTGCAGCCATTGTGCAATCTGCTGGGCGTTTGGTGTGCTCCTGTACCTTTAAGAAGGGGTGGCTCCCCTTCAGTCCACCTGCCCTCATCTACCCATTAGAATGCATGTGCCTCCACTGTGGGGACACTCTTAGTTTAGTGTTAGGACCACAGATATCTGGGTGCCTTGACGAGGCTCTGTGGCTTACGCATGCGTTTGCAAATGCGTGCGGACTAAACCCCTGTTTTTAACGCATACTGTTAGACAGGTCAATTTGGTTGTCTGCGAGCTGGTGGTAAGTAGGCTTGGTTTTTTCCTGGGCATTCCCCAGGTTTTGTTGTCCCCTGTTTTACTTACCTGAGCCCGTTCACCTGCTGCGCTCGCCCCCGATCCCCTCTTCGCCGCTCAGCCTGGCCATTGATTGGCTAAAGTGGATGGATTTAAAGCAGTGCAGCCATTGGCTCGCGCTGCTGTCAATCACATCCAATGACGCGGCGCGCCAGGGGCGGGGCCGAGTTATACAGTGAGCGCCTATAGCCGCCAGCTGTATAACGGTAGCGCGCCCGCAAGAACTAACCACCATGCGAGAGAGCTCGCATGAAGGTGCTTAGTTCTTGTGGGGAGGAGCCGAGACAGCCGCCGAGGGACCCCAGAAGACCAGTTTCGGGGCCACTCTGTGCAAAACGAGCTGCACAGTGGAGGTAAGTATAACAACATGTTTGTTATTTAAAAATAAAAATTGCCTTTACAACCCCTTTAATGTATAGGTAACATGCAGTGGTAAAATGGAGATGAAGGGTTTAGAGTACAGATGTGCAGAATAAAAAAGGTAAAAAGGAGGAAGGCTCAGATGGGGGGCACCGCATGACGGGCGCACTGGCTGTCCAAGAGTGATATCTGTAGTGTTCAGAAACATGCCTTGACCATTTTACCATTTGTAATCATACAGCAGTACATAACTGTTTGATCACCAGTAGGCTCACGCAGAGCTGGGTAAACCCCTGTAAAGCCCCATACACACGGTCGGAAAATCCGACCACCAAATCCATCGGATTTGGTCCGACGGATTTAGTCCGACACTGGTGTTGCATACACACGGTCGGACAAAGTTGTCGGAAAATCTGATCATTCTGAACATGGTGACGTTTGTTGCCTACGACGGGACTACGTAGAGGCTAGTAGCCAATAGCTTTGGTCTTGTAATGTGATCTGAGCATGCGTGGCACTTTGTCCGTCGGAATTCGCTACACACGATCGGAATTGGTGTGATCGGACTTTGTTGTCGGAATATTTATAGAGCAGGAGATAGAACTTTGTCCGTCGGACAATCCGATGGAAACTGTCCGATGGTGCCTACACACGGTCGGAATTTCCGACAACATTGTCCGATAGGACAGAATCCATCGGAAAGTCCGACCGTGTGTATGGGGCTTAAGAGTTCCACAATAGGAATGCCTGTATCTTATAAACGCCTCCATCAGAGGAGTGGTGGGTCAGGGTTCACTTATTGATTCCCCCCCCCCCCCCGATTATCCATTTCAGAACCATGTAGGAGCAGCTCTCAGACAGCCGTGTAACGCACGTCATTATTATAGTGCAGATGATGGATCTGTGTGTTTACCAGCCACAATAATGCTGTGACTAAGAGACGTGTTTACAATGCAAAAGATGCTGCTGACAAGAAGAATCAGCACATGAATTACCTGCCAGCTGTTTTCCATGGATACCCCTCGCTGGACTCGTATGATGTATTCCTGTGGAACCAAAGAAGAGTACTGAGCAAAGCATTGTAATTATCTACACCAACCAACATAGCCTCCAGCACCGCATCAAACTGTACAACACACAATATACAGAGTGCATTACATAAGAGAGAAAAGAGGGCTGCAAGGGCTGGATCTGGTTAGTACATGTTGCTTTACATTACTAATCACATAACAGAATAGATACACGTATACAATATACAAAAACACTGTCACTATAGAAAGTGACAAAAAAGTAAGGCTCCCTGATAAACAAAACATCTATATCAAATAGTAAACATTTTTATTAAAGTAGTACAAAAATGTGCGGTACAGTAAAAGCTGAGAACACGCTTGTGGGCAGGATCTACGAACCACTGTCATGGGCCTATAAGAATAAAATGTGGATGACTGAGTATATAACCACAGTCAGCACAAATACAGATAAAGAGAAGACATATAAACATGTATGACAACATATAACGAAAAACGCTGGTAAAGTCAGTGGCAGTTCATATTGGCGTTCCAAGTGCGCGCCATTAGATCCAAAGAGGATCAATTAGACGTATACAATATAAAATGTATTAAAAATGTCATAAAATAATCTCCTGTGATTGGCTCGCTGGCCTTATGAAAAGTCCGCCCAGAGCCTGAAGTTAAATTACAGGAACCCCTACAACAGTATCTTCAGTAGTCCTTCAAGCGGGGCTAGCCCCATGTATGTACATTGGGCATTTTACAGGCACTTCTAGGGGCGTCTGGCGATTTTCTTTTCCTGTCTCTAAATGCCCCTCCGTGTTATCCCATGTGTCCGCGCACACCTAGGCTTTTACCAGCATTTAGGTCCCATTCACACCTGAGCTTAGGGGTTTCAGGCAGAAAGTTGCGCAATTTTAAGCGTTTTTGTCGAGATTTTGATGCGTTTTTGCCGCAATTTTGTACAGTTCAAAAGGTCATCAATGTAAAAAGCAGGAAAACGCCCAAATCTGCCTAAAAAAAGTTCCAGAACTTGTTGGAGCTTCAGGCGTTTTGGAGCGGAGATGTGAACCATCTCCATAGAGAATAATTGATTTGTTTTGTAGCTTCAGGCTTCAAGCTACAAAACACTCAGGTGTGAATGGGGCCTCAGTGGCAGAAGCTTTTAGAGATTGCCAATGTGTCCAGGGGCAGCAGAGCTAGGGCAGAAAAAAATACTTGACGCTACTAAAAGCTGTTTAACGCTAGTGTTTGAGCATTAAATAATTTCAATGGCCAGAATAAATGATTTATTCTGACCAATGAAATTAATCAACATTCAAGAGCTGTAAAAGCTCCTAAAAGCTTATAAAATCTTTAGACACTTTTACAAGTGTCAGGCATTTTTTCAGCAAGGATTTAAATAAACATCCTGTGTGCGGAACTTAACTATCTCAGCACCACAAACTGACAACACTATTTAATTCATTATTAATATTCACAACAAACCCATCCATTCACGTCTCCATGCTTGATTTTGTTGAGAAAACACTTTGAAAATCACCCCCCAACAGTTCAGCCATCTTGAGTAGGGGCAGGTGATTTATGTAGCAGTTACTTCCTGGAAAACATCTGCCCTTATCTCAGGTATGCAGGTGGGAGGGCGTGTTTAGCTGAGGTAGCCCATCCTCCCCTCCTCCAGATGAAAGAAAAAAAAGCCCATGAAGACTCCTGGGATGTAGGACATCATTTTGGCCTAGGGCCGAAAACGGGAAGTAACTGAGGAAATTAACCCCCCACACAAACAAAAGTAAATATAATATACCTTGCTATTGGTTTACTAAGGCAAGCCGCATAAGGATTAAAAATAGGTCATGTTGATTAAGAGAGTTTAATTCTGCTAAACTTCTGCCCTGCAGCACTCGGGCCCTCAATTTGAATCTTAGTCAGCACTATCTGCACGGAGTTTGCATACTTAGCCTGTTTTTTTTCTGGGTACTCCGGTTTCCTCCCACACTCCAAAAGACATGCTGGTAGGTTAATTGGCCTCTTTCTAACTTGGCCCTTGGCCCTAGAACACATGTGATGTAGGGAACTTGGAGTGTAATCTCCTTGAGGCCCAGGATTGATGTGAATGTACGATATGTAAAGTGTTGTGTAAATTGTTGGCGTTTTATAAATACATGTAATATAAAAATAAGATATAATAAACCAGATAAATGCCTGACAGCACAGCCTGGAGGTGATACCACGTCGTCTTTTCCCTGCCTGCAGCTAGCTGGAAGGACAATGAAAGAGAAACAATGAAAAAAAGCGGATAGGGACAATGACCCCCTCATCACATGTGCATGCAGCACACCTGAATAAAGCCATGGTGCAAATTTCATTCCTGCAACCACAGATTGCATTAAATGATTTTGCTCGATTCCCCCATCAAAACAGACAATGTTGATGCAGGAATCCCTCCTGTCGAGCCATTGTATGCTCCCGGCTGGAGGGGATTATGGCTAACAACTATACAAGGAGCTAGCGATAATTGTAAGTAAAACCCGCCAGGCTGGTTGTACCCAAGTTGATCGATTGGTACATTTAGCCTGCCCATACATGGTTCAAACAGTCTATGTTCTGGCCTAGGCCAGAAACACACTGCAGAAAAGTAAAAGAAAAACATATTAAAATAAAATCACACACACACACACACACACACACACACACACACACACACACACACACGCTACTACTTCCTTCCTCTACCAGTGTGCAGCTATCCAGGAGTTGACATGGAAGGATATTGAGACTGATTCAAGTAAATTATGTTTGCTGCATTTAAAAGATTTTTTTTAAAGAGGAAGTACCGGTAAACCCTGTTCAAAAAAAATTAATAAAAAATAAAAATAAAAAAATAAAAAAATGAAACCACCCTGCAGGACAAAGGCATAATGAGCTAGTATGCAATGCATACTAGCTCATTATGAATTACTTTCCTGAGATCGAAGCCCCTGAAGCGACCCTCGTTCACGTCCTCCGTCACAGCCATGATACCCGGGTATCGCTGCTCTGGCGCTGTGACTGGCCGGAGCAGCGATAACGTCACTCTGGCGCATGCGCGTGGGAGCTGTCAGTGACTGCATGATCGCCTTCACTAACGCACGCTCAGTGCGCCTGCGCCGTAGACATTGTTGCCCGTTTTTAGGAAAATACCTCCTTAATCGTGTAGGTTAAGGAGATATTTTTTGCACCTACAGGTAAGCCTTAACCACTTCCCGACCGCCCCATGTAGATATAAGTCAGCAGAATGGCACGTACAGGCAGAATCACGTACCTGTACGTGCCATTCTTCAGGCGCATGGGGGGTCCGATCGGACCCCCCCCCCGGCCGGCGGGGACGGTCGGGATCGCTTCAGGAGCGATCCGGGATGAGGGGACGGCCAGTGGTTTCTGGCCACCCCCTCGCGATCGCTCCTGGCGAATCAGATGCTTCCTCTGTCTGTGTCAATCAAAACACAGGCAGAGGAAGTGATGTCACACTCGGTGCGCCGGTCTATGTGACCGGAACGCAGAGGAGACAACATGTAAAGGTTAGTGCACCAACAGTACACTGACACCAGTACACATAGGCACATATTCCACCCCCCCTGTCACCCCCAGATCACCCCCCCCCCCCCCCAGTCACAGTGTCACTAATTGCAGTGATCATTTATTTACTGATCACTGCATTTAGTGTCAGTGTGACTGTAATAACTGTCAGTGCAGTTAGTTTTAGGTCCAAGGTAGCCCCCCACCCCCCCCTAATAAAGGTTTAACCCCTTGATTGCCCCCCAGGTAACCCTTTCACCCCCTTTTGCCAGTGTCACTAAGCGATCGTTTTTCTGATCGCTGTATTAGTGTCACTGCTGTCGCTAGGTAACCATTTTTTTTTTTTTTTTTTTTAGGTAACCGCCATGTTTTATATAGGTTCATAAATAGGTTTATAGGTCAGGTACCCCCATATTACAACCTAAATAAAGGTTTTAACCCCCTGATTGCCCCTAGAGTTAACCCTTTCACCAGTGATCACAGTATAACTGTCACTGGTGACGCTGGTTAGCCAGTTAGTTATTTCGTTATTTAGGTTCCCCGTCAGGTTTTTATATAGTGTCAGGTACCCCCATATATTACCTAATAAAGGTTTTAACCCCCTGATTGCCCCTAGTTAACCCTTTCACCCCCTTTTGCCAGTGTCACTAAGCGATCGTTTTTCTGATCGCTGCATTAGTGTCGCTAGGTAACCAGTTTTTTTTTTTTTTAGGTTAACCGCCATGTTTATATAGGTTCATAAATAGGTTTATAGGTCAGGTACCCCCATATTACAACCTAAATAAAGGTTTTAACCCCCTGATTGCCCCTAGTTAACCCTGTCACCCCCTTTTGCCAGTGTCACTAAGCGATCGTTTTTCTGATCGGTGCATTAGTGTCGCTAGGTAACCAGTTTTTTTTTAGGTTAACCGCCATGTTTATTATAGGTTCATAAATTGGTTTATAGGTCAGGTACCCCCATATACAACCTAAATAAAGGTTTTAACCCCCTGATTGCCCCTAGTTAACCCTGTCACCCCCTTTTGCCAGTGTCACTAAGCGATCGTTTTTCTGATCGCTGCATTAGTGTCACTGGTGCCGCTAGGTAGCCAGTTTTTTTTTTTAGGTAACCGCCAGGTTTATATAGGTTCATAAATAGGTTTATAGGCCAGGTACCCCCATATTACAACCTAAATAAAGGTTTTAACCCCCTAATTGCCCCTAGAGTTAACTCTTTCACCAGTGATCACAGTATAACTGTCACTGGTGACGCTGGTTAGCCAGTTAGTTATTTAGGTTCCCCGTCAGGTTTTTATATAGCGTCAGGTACCCCCATATAATACCTAATAAAGGTTTTAACCCCCTGATTGCCCCTAGTTAACCCTTTCACCAGTGATCACCGTATAACTGTTACGGGTGACGCTGGTTAGATAGTTTGTTTTTTATACTGTCAGGGCACCCGCCATTTATTACCCAATAACGGTTTAACCCCCTGATCGCCCGGCGGGTGATATCAATTAGGTTTTAGGGTCAAATAAGGTCTGCGTCGCCCCAGGTTAGTGCCAGCACCGCAAACACCCACGCACAAAGCATACACCTCCCTTAGTGGTACAGTATCTGAACAGATCAATATCTGATCTGATCAGATCTATACTAGCGTCCCAGCAGTTTAGGGTTCCAAAAAAACGCATTGTTAGCGGGATCAGCCCAGATACCTGCTAGCACCTGCGTTTTCCCCCTCCGCCCAGCCCAGCCCACCCAAGTGCAGTATCGATCGATAACTGTCACTTACAAAACACTAAGCACACATAACAGCAGCGTTCGCAGAGTCAGGCCTGATCCCAGCGATCGCTAACAGTTTTTTTTTGTGGTAGCGTTTTGATTCAGTCGCTAACAGTCAGGAGCTTTTTTACCTGTAAATCTCAAAAAAATAAAAAAATAGTTGTCGTTTTATTGTTCTCTCTCTATTGTTGCTCTTTTTTTACTCCATTCTATTCTGCAATGTTTTATTATGCTTGCTTTTCAGGTATGTAATTTTGTTTACTGTGTTTTAGTGTTAACCATTTTTTTGTTTTCAGGTGCGCCATTCAGTTGCAGCGCGGATTTATTTATCTTGACAGCAACAGCGTTTGCTCCCACGATACATAAAGACGCGACTCCAACACTGTAGGAGGTGATTTCACCACCACAGTTAAAAAAAAGAGAGCATATATGCCGAAGCATGGGGGCAGCAGGGGGGGGGGGGGGGAGCGATTGGCTCCTAATGCTGCGTACATACGGTCCAAATTCCGACGGAGCCTTGCCCCGTGGAAAAGTGCAACCGTGTGTACACGGCATAACTTTTGTGGGAGGATGCCCCCATGCTTCGGCATATATAAATGGTGCATGTATGCCCATCATTAGAAGTGGGTGGATGAAGGGAGGTATTCTAATGGTGGGCATACCCACCAATCAATCTCTTTTTTTCGTTCAGCCAAGAGGCTGCATGAAAAATAAAGATTACAATATATGTCCAGTATGTTGCTGGACTTTGAATGGTTATACCAGAATGATGCCTGCAGGTTTAGGTATCATCTTGGTATCATTCTTTTCAGCCAGTGATCGGCTTTCATGTAAAAGCAATTCTAGTGGGTAATTAGCCTCTAGACTGCTTTTACAAGCAGTGGGAGGGAATGTCCCCCCTCCCGGATATAAACCGCGCCATTGGGAAATTGGGAAAGCGTTTTATCACACCGATCTTGGTGTGGTCAGATGCTTTGAGGGCAGAGGAAAGATCTAGGGTCTAACAGACCCCAATTTTTTCAAAAAAAGAGTACCTGTCACTGCCTATTGCTATCATAGGGGATATTTACATTCCTGAGATAACAATAAAAATGATAACAAAAGAAAAAAAATGGAAGGAACAGTTTTAAAAATAAAATAAAAAAGCTAAAAAAATAAAAATAATAAAAAAAAAAAAAAAATAAAAAAAAAAGCACCCCTGCCCCCCCTTCTCTTGCGCAAAGGCGAACACAAGCGTTGGTCTGGCGTCATATGTAAACAGCAATTGCACCATGCATGTGAGGTATCACCGCGAAGGTCAGATCGAGGGCAGTAATTTTAGCAGTAGACCTCCTCCGTGAATCTAATGTGGTATCATGTAAAGGCTTTTAAAGGCTTTTTAAAAATGTATGTAGTTTGTCGCCACTGCGTGTTTGTGCGCAATTTCAAAGCATGTCGTGTTTGGTATCCATGTACTCGGCCTAAGATCATATTTTTTATTTCATCAAAAATTTGAGCAATGTAGTGTGTTTTAGTGCATTAAAATAAAAAAAAGTGTATTTTTTCCACAAAAAATGCGTTTGAAAAATCGCTGCGCAAATACTGTGTGGAAAAAAAAAATGCAACACCCACCATTTTAATCTGTAGGGCCTTTGCTTTAACAATATATATAGTGTTTGGGGGTTCAACGTAATTTTCTTGCAAAAAAAAAATATGTTTTCATGTAAACAAAAAGTGTCAGAAAAGGCTTTGTCTACAAGTGGTTAGAAGAGTGGGTGACGTGTGACATAGGCTTCTAAATGTTGTGCATAAAATGCCTGGACAGTTCAAACCCCCCCCCAAATGACCCCATTTTGGAAAGTAGACACCCCAAGCTATTTGCTGAGAGCAATGTTGAGCCCATTAAATTTTTTTTTTTTTTGTCCCAAGAGATTGAATAATGAAAAAAAAAAAAAATATATATATTTTTTTTTACAAAAAGTTGTCACTAAATGATATATTGCTCAAACATGCCATGGGCATATGTGGAAATACACCCCAAAATACATTCTGTTGCTTCTCCTGAGTACGGGGATACCACATGTGTGGGACTTTTTGGGAGCCTAGCCTAGTACGTCACCCCAAAAACCAAGCACCGCCTTCAGGCTTTCTAAGGGTGTAATTTTTTTATTTCACTTCTCACTGCCAATCACAGTTTCGGAGGCCATGGAATGCCCAGATGGCATAAAACCCCCCAAAATGACCCCATTTTGGAAAGTAGACACCCCAAGCTATTTGCTGAGAGGTATTGTGAGTATTTTGCAGATGTCGCTTTTTGTCACAAAGTTTTGAAAATTGAAAAAAAAAAAAAAATTTTTTTTTTTTCTTTACTTTCTTCATTTTCAAAAACAAATGAGAGCTGTAAAATACTCACCATGCCTCTCAACAAATAGCTTGGGGTGTCTACTTTCCAAAATGGGGTCATTTGGGGGGTTTTGTGCTATTTTGGCATTTTATGGCCTTCGAAACTGTGATAGGTAGTGAGGAGTGAAATCAAAAATTTGCACCCTTAGAAATCCTGAAGGCGGTGCTTGGGTTTCGGGGCCCCGTACGCGGCTAGGCTCCCAAAAAGTCCCACACATGTGGTATCCCCATACTCAGGAGAAGCAGCAAAATGTATTTTGGGGTGCAATTCCACATATAACTATGGCATGTGTGAGCAATATATCATTTAGTGACAACTTTTTGAATTTTTTTTTTTATTTTTTATTTTTTGTCTTTATTCAATCACTTGGGACTAAAAAAAAAAAATATTCAATGGGCTCAACATGCCTCTCAGCAAATAGCTTGGGGTGTCTACTTTCCAAAATGGGGTCATTGGGGGGGGGTTTTGTACTTCCCTGCCATTTTAGCACCTCAAGAAATGAGATAGGCAGTCATAAATTAAAAGCATGTGTAAATTCCAGAAAATGTACTCTAGTTTGTAGACGCTATAACTTTTGCGCAAACCAATAAATATACGCTTATTGGCATTTTTTTTACTAAAGACATGTGGCTAAATACATTTTGGCCCAAATGTTTGATTAAAATTGAGTTTATTAGATTTTTCTTATAACAAAAAGTAGAAAATATCTTTTTTTTTCAAAATTTGCAGTCTTTTTCCGTTTATATCGCAAAAAATAAAAATCACAGAGGCAATCAAATACCATCAAAAGAAAGCTCTATTTGTGGGAAGAAAAGGACGCAAATTTCGTTTGGTTACAACATTGCATGACCGCGCAATTACCAGTTAAAGCAGTGCAGTGCGAAATTGAAAAAAGACCTCTGGTCCTTTGGCTGCCAAATGGTCCGGGGCTGAAGTGGTTAATCTAGGCTTACCTGTAGGTTAAAGTGGTCTGTAAGGCCACTTTCACACTGAGGCGCTTCTAAACTGCCAGTAAAAACACTGAGCGCTTTTGAAGAGCTTTTTAGGCGCTTTTGAAGAGCTTTCCATTCATTTCAATGGGGAGGGGAGTTTTTCACAACCCTGCCAGCACACTGCCCCAGTGTGAAAGCGTTCATTGATTTTAATGGAAATAAGTTTTCATGAGCTTTTTAGGAGCTGTTTTTAGCATGAAAGCGCCTGAAAAGCGCCTCAGTGTGAAAGTGTTCTAAGGCCCCTTTCATACTGGGGCGTTTTTCAGGCATTTTTCAGGCGCTTTAGCGTTAAAAAAAGCGCCTGTAAAATGCTTGAAAGAAGCCTCATCTGCAATTCCAATGTGAAAACTCAAGTGCTTTAAGGCCCCTTTCACACCGGGGCGTTTTTCATGCGGTGCAGCGCTAAAAATAGCGCCTGTTCACCGCATGAAAAAAATCCTGCCCCTTTAACTCCAGTGTGAAAGCCGGCGGGCTTTCACACTGGAGCGGTGCGCTAGCAGGATTAAAAAAAAAGTCCTGCTAGCAGCATCTTTGGAGCGGGATAGGAGCGGTGTGTTCACCGCTCCTATACCGCTCCTTCCCATTGAAAAGAATGGGAGACCGCGGTAAAACCGCGGCAATACCGCCGCTACGGCGGCGCTCTGCGGGGGGTGTTTAACCCTTTTTCGGCCGCTCGCGGGGGGTAAAACCGCACCGCGAGCGGCCGAAAACCGCGGTGAAAACGACGGTAAAGCAGCGCTAAATATAGCGCTGCTTTACCGTCACCGCGGCTCACCGCCCCAGTGTGAAAGGGGCCTTAGAGCCCTTTCACACTGCCAGCGCCCGAAAAACGCTCGTAAAGTGCCGCTTAAACTAGCGGCGCTTTACCATCGCTTTTCGAGCGCTAGTGGGGCGCTTTTAACCCCTGCTAGTGGCCAAAAAAGGGTTAAAAGCGCCGCTGCTACAAACGCTTTTCAGGCGTTTTTCAGGCGCTTCCCATTGATTTCAATGGGAAGGGGTGCTTTAGGAGCCGTGTATTCACCGCTCCAAAAGCGCTGCAAAGAAGCTGCTTGCAGGACTTTTTCTGACGCCCCGCCAGCACAGCGCCTCAGTGTGAAAGCACTCGGGCTTTCACATTGGGATTGCAGTTGCAGATTCTTTCAGCCGCTTTACAGGCACTTATTTTAATGCCATAGTGAGAAAGGGGTCTCAGTGTGAAAGCACTCGGGCTATCACATTGGGATTGCAGTTGTGGCTTCTTTCAGGAGCTTTACAGGCGCTTTTTTTAACGCTAAAGCGCCTGAAAAACGCCTGAAATACGCCCCAGTGTGAAAGGGGTCCAAGGGTTTACAACCACTTTAAGCTACAAGACAAATGCATCAAATGGTGTTTTATATCGGACTGTTCAGCTTTAGTTGTGCTGAAGCACCTGGGTCAGTCTAATTGGCAAAGCTGTGACACTGGTAGTTTTAAAAGCTGGGCTGAAGGAGAAGATGGACAAATATTTTCCAATATGGTACCCTTAGTCTGTGCATTTTCTCCCTCCTCGTTTTGGTGGAGACCTTCTCTATGGGGGAAATTTACTAAGCCCTCGTTCACATTTAATGTGGCTTTGAAATTGCGCAACTTCACTTGAAATTGCGCAACTTCACTTGAAATTGCGCAACTTCACTTGAAATTGCGCAACTTCACTTGAAATTGCGCAACTTCACTTGAAATTGCGCAACTTCAAATCCACCTCAGTGTGACTTCAGGTGAGACTTGGCTGTGGCCTAAGTAATTTGCGCCTGAAAATCACCAAAAGTAGTGCAGGAACTACTTTTTCAAGTTGGTGCGGCAGCACAAAGTCGGTGTCGAACCGTTTTGTGGGTGACTGTGGCCTTCCTTCTTATTCCCCATATTAGACACTCCCAGAAGAGGAGAGGACTAGGACATGCCAGGAAGGAGCGGGCTGTGCTAGGGAAATGACTAGCTAACTTTCCAGCCAGGCACATTGCAAGTGAATAAAAATCTTTTATGGAAAAGAAAAATGCTAAAAGTATTTAAAATGGTTGATTTTTTGGTGCATTTTTAAAGTTGGTGGCAGGGCCTCTTAAAATTTTCAAGCCTCTGCCATTAGAAAGCATAAAGAAAGGTTTTGTTTAGAGCAGAATTCTCTCATTTGAAAGCTTGTAATACAAAATGTTCTTCAGCTACATAGACACTGAGCACAGGAATCTTATAAGAATGTGTGGACTAGCAATAAAGTTTCCGATAATACACCAAGGACACAGGAGTAAACCTTACAGAGCTTGCATAAAGTTAAAATAATTAAATCCATTTACAACATAAATCACTACAATCACAGACTTAGGGTGGAAAAGGGTCTATAGAAACGATGTATGTAAACCTCAAAAATGAACTTCTCCTATTGGCTCAGTTTTGGGCTAATAAATTTACTATTGGAAGCGTTTTGTTAAATCTGTTTGCAAATGCAGAAAATACCCCCTCCCGCCCCTCTTATACTTACCCGAGCCGCATCGCAATTCAGCGATTCAGCGATGTGCATAAGACCTGCGGCTCTCCTGGCTTTGTCCCCCCCCACCTGTGCAGATTGATAGCAGCGGGAGCCATTGGCTCCCACTCCTGTCAATCAACTTCCATGAGGAGGGAGCGGGCCCGAGAGCCCCTATAGGAATCCGCTACCTATTGAAGGCACCAGCAAGAGAGGAGGAGCCAGGAGCACCGGCAGGGGACCCGAGAAGAGGAGGATCAGGGCACTCTGTGCAATTCTATTGCACAGAGCAAGTATAGACATGTTTGTTTATTAGTTTTTTTCTCCTTTAAAACCACTTTAATAAAGCTGATAATTAAATCATCATCAGTGGCCGGCTTCTTCTTTCTTATTCTCTGCCTATGTTCTGTCAAAAAATGTCCGCCTATCGAATGGTGTCCACCCCGTATTGAGCAGGCGCAGCGCTTGCGCAGTACGGAGGACAAGGAGAGTCAGGAAATCTCTGAAGATGAATGGCGCCTGCGCCGTGAGTCCAGGTGCAAGCCCCACCATCCAAGTGGACATAGGGCTGCACATAGTTAGAGAGCCCCTCACGTGCTCGCTTCGCTCGCCACGCTCCGCTCGCCACGCTCCGCTCGCCACGCTCGCCTCTTTTTTAGTCTAACTCTATGTCCACTTGGATGGTGGGGCTTGAACCTGGACTCAGGCGCCGTTCATCTTCGGATATTTCTGGAATCTGCTTGTCATCCGTACTGTGCATGCGCAGTAGACGGCGGACACCATCTGACGGGGGACAGTATTTGACAGGACACCGGCCCACCGATAACATCAGTGCCAGATTTTGTACATGTGCTACAATGTTTATAGCATGGCTATGACAACCTGAGCAGCATTACACAACCCAACACTCAGGGCTCATGCACACAGGATGTTTTTACAGCTGCTGTTAGGGGCGCTTGATGCTTTTTTTTTTTTTTTTTAAATGCCTCTAAAAGCCCCTCCATGTTAGTCTATGTGTCCATGCACACGTAAACTGCCAGAGGCATAAGTGTTTAGGGGCAGTAGAGAAAAAAAAAAAACACGACAGCCTGTGCTTCCAGGAGCAGTAAAAAAAGAAAAAACACAAAAAATGTGGCTAAAGGCGTCAAGCCGCCTTTAGCCACGTTTGATGTTTTTACATTATAGGGGTGTCTAAGGAAAAAAACGATAACGGCAAAAAATGCAGAAAAATGCGCAAAAACATGGGGAAACGTGCAATAACGCTAATGTAAAAAACTGGCGTGTATGTATGTATGTATGTATGTATGTATGTATGTATGTATATATATATATATATATATATATATATATATATATATATATATATATATATATATATATATATATATATATATATATATATATATATATATTTTTTTTTTTTTTTTTTTTTTTTTAATTATTTTTTTTACCTTTTTTACCTTTTAACTTTAAACCTGTAGCGCCAAGAACACCAACAGTCAAAAATATCCCCTAGAGGAGGGCATAAAAACTTTCCGGCAGTAACACCACATCCAAATCGCGACAGCTCTAAACCAAAGTCATTGGTCAGGAGCAGAGGTGTACTACAGCCCAATCCTCCCTAAGGCTACACGGTTCGAATTTCGAAAGAATTTTCTTTCAAAAATCGTATCTAAGAATTTTCGTATGAATTTCTCACCATTAGTGGGCTGCAGCAACAGCCGATTTTCGTTCGGAAATTAAATTTGAGGAATCGGACATGTTGGAAATTTTTTGAAAAACGACCGATTTTCTAATCAATGATGGGATAAACGTGCGAGAAATGTAATAAGAAAAGAAAATTTACGGAGAGAAAAGAAGATTCCCAGAAAAGAAAATTCTTTTCTGTAGCAACATGAGGTGAAATTGAAGGCTCGGTCGGCCGAATTTCGAAAATCAATGGTGGCACCATCGGATCACAAAAAAAACGAACTTTCTGATTTTGAAAAGAAAATTCGTTCAAAATTCGACCATGTATGGCCTGCATAAGGGAGAGAAAATAGAAAGATTCATACCTCTGCACCTGTAAACATCAGAGGAAGGGAGACAACTTTCTTTTCCCAAGAAGAGTTGTCGTTTTTTTTTTTTTTTTAATTGTAGAACAACGTTTGTCATAGGTCATTATATGCATACGTCGCTTTGTGGATTTCCACGAAAAGGTCGGTGTAGCCTCTGATTATCCTTACCTCCCGGGGATACATGTGCCACAGACTGAGAAATCCTGGCACAGGCGAACATGCAGGAAGCAATGTATTAATGAGCCAGAGCTGCCATTTGTGCTGAATCAGACCGTTACTCAGAAAAAGGAAGAGAACAACAGGCTACATAAACCGCACAATCTGCAGACTTTCAATATCTTGTTTATTAGGAAAAGAACATTGCCGGGACAAAAGGAAACGCAGGAAACTCGCACAGCACTCGCTCAGAAAAATGTACAACAAAGATAGTAAACGCAACTGAGAAAATTGTGCAACTGACCCTTTCTCAGGAAAAAGGAGTATAGAACGGAAATAATATATATATGAATATACTAAGTGCCCAGAAAACAGAAACCCTGCATCTGCCGCGGAAGTGGGCAAACGTTTACATTTATTTTCATACACAGACAGTTAAAAATGCTATTAACCATTTGCTTACTGGGCACTTAAACCCCCTTCCTGCCCAGACCAATTTTCAGCTTTCAGCGCTGTCAATCATTGAATGGCAATTGCGCGGTCATGCTACAGTTTACCCAAATTACATTTTTATCATTTTTTTCAAACAGAGAGCTTTCTTTTGGCGGTATTTAATTGCTGCTGGGTTTTTAATTTTTTGCTAAATAAAACAAAAAAAAAGGCAGAAAATAAAAATTTGTTTTAAAAAAATAAAAAATAACTGTTTCATAGTTGGTTATAAAATTTTGAAAACTTAATTTTTCTCCTTCACGGATGAGCACTGATGAGGCTGCACTGATGTGCACTGATAAAGCGGCACTGATGGGGGGCACTGGTAGGTGACACTGATAGGCAGCACTGATCCGTGGCACTGATGAGCAGCACTGGTGGGCATTGATGGGTGGCACTATGGGCACTGGTAGGTGGCACTGGCAGTTGACACTGGTGGGCCTGGCTTTCTGTGCGAGGGACCATTGTCCCTCTGACAGAAGCTGGTGATCGGCTTTTTTCCCCCCTCACGCTGATAGCGTGAGGGGAAAAAAAAAATACCGATTACCGAGCTTCTGTTTACATCACATGATCAGCCATCATTGGTTGACAGCTGATCACGTGGTAAGGGGCCAGGATCAGCCAAGTCTCAGACTCGGTGATCACAGAGCGGGTCGCGCAGACATCGCTTGCTTGGGAGGATGTCCATGGACGCCCTCCCGGCAATTAAGGCCTGCGCTGCAGCCATCTTTCAGCTATAGTGCGGGCGACAAGTAGTTAATTAGGTTACCAGTAATGGTACCGATACTTAGCATTTACCAGCTCCTTGAAGGGGCGGGGGGTCAGCCTGTCAGTGCTCAGACAATATGCTGCACACTGCATCAAAATGGTCTGCAAGGCTGTTGTCCTAGAAGGAAGCCTCTTCTAAAGATGCATAAGAAAGCCCACAAACATTTTGCTGAAGACTAAGCAGACTAAGGACATGGATTACTGGAACCATATCCTGTGGTCTGATGAGACCAAGAGAAATGAATTTGGTTCAGATGGTGTCAAGTGTGTGGCGGCAACCAGGTGAGGAGTACAAAGACAAGTGTGTCTTACTTACAGTAAAGCATGGTGGTGGGAGTGTCATGGTCTGACAGCACTGGGGAGCTACAGTTCATTGAGGGAACCATGAATGCCAACATGTACTGTGACATACTGAAGCAGAGCATGATCCCCTCCCTTCAGAGACTGGGCCGCAGGGCAGTATTCCAACATAACAACCCCAAACACACCTCCAAGACCACCACTACTTTGCTAAAGAAGCTGGGGGTAAAGGTCATGGACTGGTCAAGCATGTCTACAAACCTAAACCCTATTGAGCATCTGTGGGGTATCCTTAAATGGACGGTGGAGGAGCGCAAGGTCTCTAACATCCACCAGCTCCGTAATGTTGTCATGGAGGAGTGGAAGAGGACCCCAGTGGCAACCTGTGAAGCTCTGGTGAACTCCATGTCCAAGAGGGTTAAGGCAGTGCTGGAAAATAATGGTGGCCACACAAAATATTGACACTTGGGGCCCAATTTGGACATTTTTCACTTAGGGGTGTACTTTGTTGCCAGCGGTTTAGACATTAAATGGCTCATTGTTCAGTTATTTTGAGGGGACAGCAAATTTACACTGTTATACAAGCTGTACACTCACTACTTTACATTGTCGCTATGTGTCATTTCTTCAGTGTTGTCACATGAAACGATATAATAAAATATTTACAAAAATGTGAGGGGTGTACTCACTTTTGTGAGATACTGTAAGTTTGACTTGATGGATTTGTGTCTTTTTCAACCTCACCAACTTTGTAACAGCGGCTCTCGCCGATTACATTATAATCTATGACACTGGTGGTCTTAAGCGACATACCAGTAGAGGACCATGAAAGGAACTTTTTCTGGGTAAAGCAGTATTAAACCCAAAACCATTAGATGTGGTGGCTGCATTAGTCTTCTTTTTAGGCTTTATCCCCTCTGTTTAAACCTGGTGATCTGGCCAGTAACACACCTCCTGTATTACAGTGCCTACACTCTGGCTCAAAGTGCACAGGGGGTACATTTGAACAACAGCATTGTTAATTGTTATTTTGGGGGGAGAGGAGTGTTAGATGTACTAACAGATTGAAGCCAAACTCCATTTAACACTTTATAAACAGTTCAACGGGAAGCAAAACACGGCTCAGGTGTAGGTATTTGTCAGGGACGGGGTGGATATACCGTATATACTCGAGTATAAGCCAAGGCACCTAATTTTACCACAAAAAACTGGGAAAAAACGTATTGACTCGAGTATAAGCCTAGGGTGAGAAATGCACAGCTACTGTAAGTGGAAAAGAGGGTCAACAATGCCCATTTGCAGCCTCACTGTGCCCAGTTGCAGCCATAGGTCCCCCAAACTTCAAACTTAGTAGTTAAGGGTTCCTAGATGCCCCCTAGCTGCAGCCAAAATTTGGGGTCTCTGGACCCAAACGGTCCCGAAATAACATTGCTGCAGATGGACACAGTTGACCGACTTTGGAGCCTCGTATCTCGGGGTCACTTGGTGCTAGGAACCCCAAATTTGGTGTAGTGGAACTAGCATTACAACATATCTAAAGATGGGGTTCCTAGCACCAAGTGGCCCCCGAGATACTGGGCCCCAAAGATGATTCGGAAAATGTCAAGCACTTTTCTGCAGCAGAGAATGACATTTTCAGACCCGAGTTTGGGGCCCCGTATCTCGGGCCACTTGGTGCTAGGAACCCCATCTTTGGATATGTTGTAATGCTATTTCCACTGGGTTTTCACACCAAATTGGGTTCCTAGCACCAAGTGGCCCGAGATACGGGGCCCCAAAGTCGGGTCAGAAAATGTCATTCTCTGCTGCAGAAAAGTGCTCGACTCCAGTATAAGCCGAGGGGGGCACTTTCAGCACAAAAAAAATGTGCTAAAAAACTCGGCTTATACTCGAGTATATACAGTAAATCAATTAAAAAAACAAAACAAAAAAAAACAAACAGATTTTTTTGGATTTTTATCAAATTTTAATAAAATGCTTTTGGAGTATAAATGTATCTAAAGATGGTTTTCTATTTAACCGCTTCCCGACCACCGCCTGTACATATACGTCGGCAGAATGGCACGGCTAGGCAAAAGCACGTATATATACGTCCCCTTTAATTGCCTAGCCGTGGGGGTCGCACGATCGGGTCACAGAGCTGAAGAACAGGGAGAGGTCTGTGTAAACAAACCTCTCTCCGCGCTTCCTACACTGCCTGTCATTGATCGGCTGTTCCCCGTCATCGGCAAAGCCGATCAATGACGTCAGACGTACAGCCACGCCCCCTACTGTAAAAAAAAAACACAACACGTCACACTTAGCCCCTCCCCGCCCCCTAGTGGTTAACTCCTTCACTGCCAGTGTCATTTACATAGGAATCAGTGCATTTAAATAGCACTGATTTCTAAATAAATGACAATGGTCCCAAACATGTGTCAAAAATATCCGATGTGTCCGCCATAATGTCGCAGTCACAATAAAAAAAAAATATAATATATAATATAATAAAAATGCTATAAAACTATCCCCTATTTTGTAAACGCTATAACTTTTGCGCAAACAAATCAATAATCGCTAATTGCGATTTTTTTACCAAAAATATGTAGAAGAATACGTATCGGCCTAAACTGAGGAAAAAAAATGTTTTTTTTATATATTTTTGGGGATATTTATTATAGCAAAAAGGCAAAAATATTGCATTTTTTTCAAAATTGTCGCTCTATTTTTGTTTATGGAGCAAAAAATAAAAACCACAGGGGCGATCAAATACCACCAAAAGAAAAAGCTATATTTGTGGGGAAAAAAGGACGCCAATTTTGTTTTGGAGCCACGACGCACGACCGCGTAATTGTCAGTTAAATCGACGCAGTGCCGAATCGCAAAAAGGGGCCTGGTCCTTTGGCTGCAAATTGGTCCGGGGCTGAAGTGGTTAAGATACATTAATAATTTAGTTTATTCAGCATGAAATGGAGCTTAGTTATGTAGAGGCTGTATATTCTGCAATATTTACATTTTTGATAAGCTCATTCAATGAATCAAAGCTCTGCAAGCTGAGATAACATGCACTGCATTGATGCATTCACACAATTTCACAGTAACCATGAGATAAACCAAAGTTTAGGAATATTCCTTTAGTTTAGCCCATTGTTTTTCAAATCTATGTACACTACAAACTATATGATTGAATCAGTTTGGATATCGCTTTTACTAACCTGACAGATTAATATTATAAATAGGAAACCTTAATTTTGTTTGCAAATATTAAAGATTCTAACTACCAGCAAG
This sequence comes from Lithobates sylvaticus, assembly GCA_028564925.1. Taxonomy (NCBI): domain Eukaryota; kingdom Metazoa; phylum Chordata; class Amphibia; order Anura; family Ranidae; genus Lithobates; species Lithobates sylvaticus. The sequence goes on along the minus strand of CM053032.1, from coordinate 44,830,286 downwards.
AATAAGTCCTTACATTTAAAGAGCACCTGTCATTTCAGATCCACCATGGCAGCGCCAGTTAGCGGGCATCCACTCACTTGCAGCCCCCACGTCCCTCACCTTGTTGTGTCACTGCTGCATCAACAGCCATCCCAATAAAGTGAATAGGACTATCGGTGAGTCAACAGGGGGTCAGAGGATGAGCTGCTGCAGGACAGAGATGACAGTTGCTCTTTAAAAAATATGATTTAAATAGAGTGGATTTAAAATAAAGCCTTTTTACTAGTGATTTAAACCATGAATTAAATTGTGATTTAAATCAAATCCACCCTGGTCAGGAATGAATTACAGGTGCTAGCCCCAGGTTGCCACCACATGTGAAGATTAGCGGCACACTGTTGGTATCATCCATAAAAAAGTCCTTTATTCCATGACATGGGACAAACAGCACTAGCCGTTTATATATATATATATATATATATATATATATATATATATATATATATATATATATATATATATATATATATATATATATATATAATTGGGGCAGAGGGTGAGGTGAAATCTGGCACAGACAGCAAAACAATTGTTACAGGGGTGCTAACCGTTCCCTATGTTATCTAAAAAGCGTAAAAATAGATTTTTTGGCTGGAGCTACACTTAAAAAATGTACCTGTTCCGACTTACACATTCAACTTAAGAACAAACCTACAGTCCCTATCTTGTTTGTAAACCGGGGACCCCCTGTGTATATATATATATATATATATATATATATATATATATATATTTACAGTTAACGCGTTTCACACAATTGATTAATTTGATGATACCATTAGTGTGCGGCCAATCTTCACTTTATAACCAGTTACAGCTGTTTTTTTTCCCCCTTTTAGAATAAAGATTTTACATAAATAAATACTGGATCATTGTAAGCATCCCTGCCAATGATAAATGGTTTGTCCCAGCCCTGTAACTGTTACATCTGCAAAAGAGCTTGTTCTTTTGAAAAACAGACATACTAAAAAAGAAAATATGCATCCACCACATCTAAGAATTAGCAAGCTACAATGTAATAAATGTTTGCTTTTGGGTTTAATACTGCTTTGACCCACCGAAAACATTTGCGTGGGCTAAAGGACATCACTATTGGTTGTCCATAACAGGAAACCTTCATGTGATTTGATGAATCCCAATAATACCACTAACAGGGTGGTAGACTTAGGGCAGGACATATTTGGGATGAACGCTAAAGTCTAATTTGTACAAAAAAAACATCCTCCTACCAACATGTGGCTGCTGCATTGATATTTATATGGGTGGCTTTCAAAGCAAGAAACTGCTGAACACCAACAGAGTCACTAACAGAAGGTATGGGAGATATTAGTGGTCCAACATGCTACTCAATAAGTTCTAATATTCCAACCACTGAGTACATCTACATATATAGAACTGTAACTGCTTTCTAGGGATTACCATTTCTCTAAACAATAGTATTCTGAGGAAAATGGAAGTGCAAGTAGAAGTGAGAAGATGAGGTTTGACTCCATAATCCTGAAAGTAGACTTACCACCAACACAAAGCTCATTTGTAAGCAGTCATTTCCAACTCTCCTCACTGAAAGCTCGTTCTATACGCAGAATCCCATTCTTTCCAATTGTCCCTACTCACACTTGTACGTTCCAAAAAAGTACATGAGCTTTTTTTTTTAGCAAATTCAGGCTTTTTTGGTCCCATAGATTTAAATGGGAGCGCCTGTAAATGTGTGATGATTGTGTGTAAGAAAGTGATGTTCTTACACGCTATATAATAACCTCCATCCTGTGCTTACTCAGCGAACTCAGAAATATACGGTATGGAAATCTTTGCCGTTGACTCTGGTGGGAAGAATCAAGCTTATAAAAGACGACTTGTTTACCTAATTTTCTTTATGCATTTTAGAACAATCCAGTCCCCCATTACCAAAACGTTTTTTAAAGCCGGCCACAGATGGGTAAAATCATCAGATTTGAACCCTGCATGGACAGGCTGAATGTAGCCTGCCCATGCACATGGGCAGGCTAGCTGTACTTGGGTACAACCAGCCTGCCGGATTTTACATGTGATTATTACCAGTCACTATTATAGCTGCTTGCCATGATCACTGTGTTCTCCTGGTGTGGACGGCTTCCCCCTGCCAGGAGAACACAATGGCTCCCCAGGAGGAATTCCCCCATGTCTACACTATCTGTGTTGATGGGGGAATCAAGCAAAAATTTACTTTCCTGCAACCACGGGTTGCAGAAAATCAAGTCGTCTATGGCCACCCTTACTAAACTTGATCAGATACTTTCTTTTTTCGCATGGGTGGGTGGCGTCCCTAAGATGGGCAAATCTACTTTAAAGCTCCCACTTTCACTAGGTGACCTCTCTCCCCCTGGTTTCTAAATGTACTACTGGATGAAGTCTTGGTGACTGTGAGATGGTGGTTTTCCACCAGTAACTAATAGTAAATCTAGAAGCTGCTTTATTGAGGTCTTATTTCGAGTTAAGCAATCATGTATTTTGAGGCCCACGAACCAATCCCAATATCACGGCAAAGATGAACACAACTATTTTGGTTTGGAGACAGATGAGTAGACAAACAGGAGAGGTGAATACTTTAACTCCACATACACCCTATGGGGTAATCCAGCCCTTCCTCACTTTCGCTTACCTAACCTTAGTATTTTGGAAAATGATGGCATTAAAACCCTCCAACCTGTTCTGCCTGCAAGACATCCCCTCCCATTTGAGTGCCACCTCTCCAACAAGATGTTTATTAGATTTCTTTAGCTACAACTTGCTGTTCATGCTCAGTTCCCTGTATCTGTTACTCTTGCCACCCACTCGGTTGAAAGATTTTTGACTTGTACTAATGCAGATCAGATCCGTTTGTCCCTTTATGAATGGAGGGTTTTGCCTGGGTCTAAAGGCGGGTTGCAACACAGACAAAACCCGTCGTTCGACACAGCCACAACCTGCCCTGCAACAGCGAGGCACAATCTGACTACGGTCTCCCTCCGCTGTTTGCATAGCTTTCAATTGTGGCCCATCAAATGATATCTCCAGTCGAAAAATGCCTCCTATGGTGTGCGCATACACTATGGTGATGTCACGCCAGATGATGCGTGGGCATGGGCACTTTTCGACATAAGGCACTTTTTGATAGAATACCGTAATGAACTCTTGTGTGCATGTACATGCCGCACTGACAAATCAAGTTGAAGACCTTAAGCTGCTCCCGGACACCACATGGAGTGGCATGGAGCAAAGGAGGCCAAGTACATATCACTGGGGGGAGGAGAGTTGACATCATCGGTTCCCTAAGTGATCGTGCATTTGGTCTCATTAATGGCACTGACAGGACTGCAGAAAAAAGTAAATAGTTCCACTTTCTATTTGAGCAGAGCAGTTACCACACCAAAAAACAGGACGCGGTCAACTCCGTGCTCTTTTTTTACATACAATAAACTTATCGTATTATTGTAAATCACAGGACAGGGTAATATGTATGGGGTACCCAATCATTGTGTGTTTACCGTTATCATTTGACTACAGAAAGTCATTATAACCATTATTGCATGACTATTGCTGCATCTTATCTCCTGCACCCAGGCCATGGATGAAGATAACTTATCTCAAGTAAGTAGCGATCTTTAGACTTGTGTACTATAATGCCCTAAGGTCAGCTATACAAGTCGTGAACAGTTATTCAGTATGAAGGGGAAGTATAGGGTGTTTTCAGTCATCACTTGTGTTTTTTTGCAATTTTTAAAGCAAAACTTGACTTTCAAAAAACAAAAAATAAATAAAACAAACTTCTTTAGCCAGCTAACCTTATTTAAAGTGCAACTCTGGTCTCCCCCCCCCCCCCCTCTGGTGTTCCTCTGCAGGCCTCTCAGACACCATTTTTTTATATTTACCTTTTTTCCCCCAGGAGTCTTAAAGAGGAAGTAAAGCCTAGTTAAAAAAAAAAAAAAAAAAAAAAAAAAACGGAACCTGCAAGGCAAAGGCATAATGAGCTAGTATGCATAGCATACTAGCTCATTATGAATGACTTACCTGAGAACGAAGCCCCCGAAGCGGTCCTCATCCACAATCTTCTGCGCCGCCATCAAAACCGGAGTGACTTCCAGGTCTCGTCGCTCCAGCGCTGTCATTTGCTGGAGTGGCGATGACGTCACTCCCGCACATGCGCACGAGAGCGGCATATCGCCGTGATCTCGGCATGCACAGTGCGCCTGCGGTGCCTTTTCTTTTCTAAATATATCCTAAACCATGTAGGTTTAGGAGATATTTATTGGACCTACAGGTAAGCCTTAATCTAGGCTTACCTGTAGGTCAAAGTGGTTTGTAAGGGTTTACAACCACTTTAAGACCAGTCACATGATGCCCTGGGTAATCGTCCTTTTCCTGGGCCTGGAGATTCTCAATAACAGACAGCAGCACTGACTTATTGACACCAGCACCACTCTATCATTACATTGTGAGTGCAGGGTGCTACGGTGGCAACCCCTCGGGGGCAGGTCCAAGATGCCCTGCACTAATATTTATTCAGTCTTCCGGTTTGAGGAATGCTGGCCGTAATTTAACCCAGGAGAATAAGAGCATCTTATGATGGAGAGGGGGTGCTGTGATGAGGGGCAGTGCCAGAGAGGTGGTGAGTGTTGCAGAGTGTATATATATATATATATATATATATATATATATATATATATATATATATATATATATATATATATATATATATATATATATATATATATAATTTTTATTAATTTTTTTATTTATTTATTTTTATTTGTTTTTTTTGTTTTAATCTTTCACTGAATAAAAGCTATCCCCCATTTTGATTACTTACCTGTTTCTGACTTTAATGGATCTGTACTTCTATTCTACAATACAGAAGCTAGGAGTACGGCCCCCTTAAAATCTATGAAGATTTTGTGCATTTTTGGAACCAAAAAGGTGGCGGCGGAATGAGGCAAGCAAGCAGCTGAATTGGCTGTTTTAGCTCAAATTAGATGAAGAGGCTTATTTTTTTAAAAGATAAATTTGCACTTTAGTCACTTTGAAACGTTTTCCATATTCTTCATTTAGTTTTGAACGTAGGAAATCCTCAAACCTTTAGAATTGCAATCCTGCATGTGTCCCCATTGTGGAGATTTGCCCTCTTTTCCTCTCTAAGTGATAACAAAAACGTGTCCACCCCCCCCCCCCTCTACAGCTGGCTATCGCAGTAAGTGGCATTGGAAGGCTAAAGCAGATAACAACAAGGCCTGGGGAATGCCCAGGAAAAAACCAAGCCTACTTACCACCAGCTTGCAGACAACCAAATTAACCTGTCTAACAGGTGCGTTAAAAACAGGGGTTTAGTCCGCACGCATTTGCAAACGCATGCGTAAGCCACAGAGCCTCGTCAAGGCACCCTGATATCTGGGTGCCTTGACGAGGCTCTGTGGCTTACGCATGCGTTTGCAAATGCGTGCGGACTAAACCCCTGTTTTTAACGCACCTGTTAGACAGGTCAATTTGGTTGTCTGCAAGCTGGTGGTAAGTAGGCTTGGTTTTTTCCTGGGCATTCCCCAGGCCTTGTTGTTATCTCTTTTCCTCTCTAACCACTGAGACAGGAAGTAAGAAGAATCTCTCCAACCAGCAAAAGATGCCAATAAACAATTTTTTTTTTTTTTTGTAGAGTGAGGAGGAGCGTTATGCTCCATGTGTCCCTCTTGGGTTGATTTTGCCGGTTTCCAGTCTTGGTGGCACCCTGTGTTTCAAGGTATGTCTGTAACCAGGAATTCACCCCAATAGGGGTTTTAACGCTCTATCCAAAACACCTCTATCCAAAACTACAGAAAAAACACCAATCATCAATACCCCAGCTGTATGTATTCTTACTCCAGAATATTATGAATCGGATTTCTGAGCTAAACCTACGCAATTTTAATAAACAGAATCGGTGTAAAGTCACTTCCCACAGTTTAGCAATAACACAGCACTAACAGATGTTCTCAATATTCACAACATAAAAAGAAACGTCCAGTGGATTCTTTGAATACAATCCGTTCTGAACACACGCTGGCTTCCTGGAACTCCCCCCGGGTTACATGCGGCTCCCTCTAGGTGGCAAATAAAATTTACTTTTTAGACCCCACACAAATAGCCGAACAAGATCAGAGCAACATCTCTTGGAAAAACTTTCCCCCGAAACAGAGCGGGGTACACCACTTCTGCATTTCATACGCATCCTCATATCACTGCTCTATTAACCCTGCAGTATTGCGGTATATAGCTGACTCATTTCCCTTTTCATTATTCACTGGATACTATGACTATGCAAATATTTCATGGCAGTCATGGACAATGTATCACAGCAATGACGGAGAGTGGAGATGCAGCTGATCTGAATCCTACAGCAAATAGAAAAGTTGAAGGCTGCAGCACCTGCTATACCATCTGCACACAACGGAGGGCGCCCTGCAATGATGCAGAGTGATCTACATCATTGAAGTCCAATCAGCTTGGGAAAAAAGGGGGAAGAGGACCATGGACTTTATGTGACCGGCATGAAACAATTTTGAAGGTTTAGTATAAAAAAAAAAAATGTAAAGCATAATATACATGGGGGAGCAAGCTTTCAAGTAAAACCTTTACCATAGTAAAGCACCCCAAAGTAACAAAGCCGTTGTACAGAAGGCTTCTGCCCCTACTTTCCCAGAGCTATGCATCTCCACGATCTGCCATTGGAACCTCAGTAAAAACCTGTACTTCCCATTTTGGGGTTCTCTTGCAAATTAATGCATAAATGCCCAATTTGCTGATCTCCAGTGCCCCTCAACACTCTTAGGTTTGGAACACATGTGTCAAACACAAGGCCAATGCGCCTGCCAGGCCATTTCATGTGGCCCTCATACTTTTCCTGCAGCTACGACACCCCCCTAGTCTCTCCCAACCTTGCCTCAGCAGCAGAAAGGACAGAACTCCTTCACCAGATCCTGCACTTCTCTGGCAGCCGCAGAGAGGCTCGTCTCTGCCAACCTCGCCCCCATCTCAGGAGTCAGAAGCAGAGAGGAGGACAGAACTCTTCCTACAGATTCTGCACCTCTCTGTGCAGCCGCAGCACCCCCTAGTCTCCACCGCCATTGGTCTCAGCATTCAGAAGACTCGGGCAGCTGACTCCAGCCCTCCTCTGGTCCTCCTCCAGACCTTGCACTTTCTGCTTCCTAGCTCTGCCACCAGCTTTTTCCCAGCAGCAGCACAAGGTAGGGGGGATGCACTGTAATGTAATGTGGGTAGGAGACTCTTGACTTATGATGGTGGTGGGGGGGGGGCTCTTGACATCTGATTAACGGGGGGTGGGATGCTCTGGGCATCTAGCCTTAGGGATACAACTGGCCCTTTGAGGGCTACCACCATAATGCTGATGTGGCCTATGATGAAACTAAGTTTGGAGGGTGCCTACCCCTATAAAAATATTGGCTTTCAGAGTCAGTATTGTGTAGGGTTTTCTGGGGGCTGAAGTTACGGACCAGGAAGTGGGCAAGTCTGGCAAGGTAGGAGCAGGAACCTTATGGTAAAATGTCTTGAGTATTTTGGGGAATCCGGCGGTAGTACAGGTTTATTTTAGAAAGACTTTATTACCGACAGTCAAGCTGATGACACAGCTGATGTAAAGCTGTAGATACACTACAGGAGTACTTTGTGATAACCTGCACATTCATGGGATGGTTGAGTGAAAAATTCAACTCATTTTGGATCAAAAGTTCCCAAAATATGACAAAGCAAAGTGATAGTTACAAAATAAAGCTCTGCCGAAATGCATGATGAATGGTTAAAGCTAATCCTGAGGGATGGCAATTTATTCCAGCTTTGACCAAGTATTGTCATATGGGGTGTGCTTAGCTCAGTGGTATTGCATTTTTTTGTCATGCCAGTCTGAACTGGGGTTAAGGGCTTGCCAACTTTTATTAAATTAAAATTTCATAAGTATAAATGCCCACACAGAAATTTCAACATCAGAACAGGAACTGAAAATATTGAGCCACCTGGCTCACTCTTCAGCAACATCGCTGCTGTTCTCACTGGTCCTGCCACCCTCATCACCCAAGGACTCCTGGTTCTCTTGGCTCAGTCAGCCTACACTTACAGCACCCTCACACAACACAATAGAGTCTGCTCCCCGCTGCCACTGTAATTCCAGGTATCAGCCTAGTTAGTGCAAATGTGCACTTGCTGCTCCTGCACTAGGGGCTCTCCTGACACCCCGAGGCTCTCTCACTCCTCTGAGACTTATGGATTCCCTTAGCACTCTGGACTTGCCTAGTTGTCCCAGTTTTTTCAGACTTGCATAGCTGCTTCAACTCTCTCAGGCCGATGGAAAAGGAATCTCTCCAACAGAGTGCAGTCTCTTGGGTAGAGCACCCGTCTCTTGTCAGAAACGCGCAACCCTCCAGGCTGGAGCACACAGGTCTCTTCTGATGGAGCCCAAGCCTTAAGCCTCGTACACACAATCCGATTGTTGGCCAACAGAGCGTCAGACTTTTGTCCGAAGGGCATGTGCCTGGATTTTGTTTTGCATACTAACGGCACACAATTATCAGACAACAAACACGAACGTAGTGACGTACTAGATGTACTGCGTGGAATTTCAGCTCTTGAGTGGCACCCTTTGGGCACCTTCTGCTAATGTCGTGTTTGGTGAGCATCGATTCCGAGCATGCGCGTTTCTTTGGACTTTTGTGTGACGAATTTGTGTACAGAGGATACGAAAATCTAACAACAGAACGGTGTCCGCTGAAATTTTACTAGCCTGCCATTCAACATTTGTTGGCCGAAAGGTGGACAACAATTGTCTGATGGAGCGTACTAATGGTTGGATTTGAGGCAAACAGTCTGTCATTCATCACACAACTTCCTGATGAAAATCTGATCGTGTGTACGAGGCTATATGCACACATGTACAATCACACAACCCACAGACCCCAGAAAGACCTGGACAAAGGATTGAAGGCTTTGTCCTACCAGTGTTGCCAACCTTCCAGATTGAAATTTACTGACACGCCACCCAAAATTTACTGGCACAGTTAAGTTCTTACTGGCATTTTCAAAAGTTACAAAATTACAGTTTTAAGTGTAAATTTCAGTATTTAGGCTACAAATAAGCACAATATTCACTTAGAAATGTGATTTAAAGTAGATATTAAAGCAAAAAGCATATTTCTTATTTTAATTTTAATATAGTAAGTAAGTGGCTCAGAGACAAGGACACAGAAGGGCAGGAATTTAGAATGGACAGGCACACACATGAAATTGAGCAGTGTGCACACAGATCCCCAACACGTCCCCTCCTGAGTCACAGCGACGGTCTCTCTCCACACCAGGTGGTCTCTTCTTAAGGGCACTTTACCATTGACACCCAAGTGCTGTGAGTGTGAAAGTGCCACTATTCTTAGCGGCGCATTACCTTAGTTTTTGCAGTGCTTTTCAGCCAATAGCGGGCGATTTTAACCCCTGCTAATGGCCAAAAAGGGGTTAAAAGCGCCGCTGCCGCAATGTGTATACACCGCTCCTAAAGCGCCTCAAAGAAGCTGCTAGCGGGGCTTTTTTTACCTCCTACCAGCGCACCGATCCAGTATGAAAGCCCTCAGGCTTTCACATTAGAGTGACAGGAGAGGCGCTTTACAGGCGCGATTTTTAGTGCTATAGCGCCTGTAAAGCGCCTCAGTGTGAAAGGGCTCCAAAGCCCCATACACACCATCAGTTTTTCTGCTGAGTTTTTCCTTCAGATTTATCAAAGCCATATAATATGAGGTCAAACCTTAGGAGTTTCAATTTGTATGCAATCAGGCAGGCCCTTGCACTACATGATATTGGTAAACCTGAAGGAAAAACTCAGCAGAAAAACTGATGGTGTGTATGGGGCTTAATAGCAATGCGTACCCCAATCTTTTACAAGGCATTTGCAAAGCTTTCAGCCAGCTGGTAAAATTCCAACTCCATTCCATTAAATTCACAGTATGTATGTATATACAAGCGTACATGTAAATTACTGTAAGATACCGATTTTTCTATTTTAAGTTATAGATTTAAACACAGGGCAAGTTTACCGATCTTTACATACTGTATGCAAAAGGCCATAGAAAACAAAAGGAACTGCGTTCAAATTGGTAAAGAAAATGCAATCCTGCTAAAAACAATGCTAAAAGTTCAGTCATCAAGCTTGTAAAGCGGTATTAAACCCAAAACCAAACATTTCCTATATTTCAGCTTACCAATTCTTAGATGTGATGGCTGAAATGGTTCTCTTCTTTAGTCTTTCTTTTCATCTGGTGATTCAGCCAGAAAGTCTGTTTTTCAAAAGAATAAGCTCTCTTGTAGATGTATCAGTTATAGAAATTAGATAATGTAGAATGATCAGTTTTATTTATGTAAAACCTTTATACCCGAAGGAAAAAAAAAAAAAAAAACAGTTTCCTGTACTGTTAGGCTACGGTGTTAGTGTTACAGTGTTATAAAGTGTTAGACTCCGTTCAGACCTGAGCGTACTGGAATTGTGGGCGGAATCGCGCAATCTGGTGCGATTTTGCCGCGATTGTCACGCGACAAAACACTTTTAAATCTCTGCAAAAATCAAACTGCCAAACGCTCCTGGCTCTGTGGCAAAATTTGGTACCTAAACTTCTTTGGAGCGAAGGGAGGCCCATTCAAATGAATGGTGATGCTCCAAAAATGCACCAGAAAAAAAATAAAAAAATAAAAAAAACACACAAAAGGCTTTAAAAAAAATGTGGTGCAGCAGCTGTCGCTGCACTACGCTTAGGTTTGAATGGAGCCTTAGCTGGAGTCTGGCTTCAATTCGTTGGTGTATTTAAATCTGCTAGTACAGCCAACACTCCCCTCCCTACCAGACTGACAATGCTGCTGTCCAAAAGGTGCCTTATGTTCTCCTTCATCCAGAGTGGGGGACACTAAGTCCCCTTTCACACTGGGGCGGTGTGGGCGTCGGCAGTAAAGCAGCCCTATATTTATCGCTGCTTTACCGTCGTTTTAGCAGTGGTATTCGGCCCCTAGCGGGGCGGTTTTAACCTCCGCTAGCGGCCGAAAAAGGGTTAAAACCACCCGCAAAGCGCAGCTGCAGCGGTGCTTTGCTGGCGGTATAGCCACGCTGTCCCATTGATTTCAATGGGTAGGAGCGGTGAATACACCGCTCCTTCACCGCTCCAAAGATGCTGCTAGTAGGACTTTTTTTTACCGTCCTGCTAGCGCACCGCTCCAGTGTGAAAGCCCTCCGGCTTTCGCACTGGAGTGAAAGGGGCCGTTTTTTTTTTTTTTTCCAGGCGCTATTTTTAGCGCTGTAGCGCCTGAAAAACGATTCAGTGTGAAAGGGGCCTAATACAGGAGGTGTGCTACTCGCCAGATCACTAGGTGAAATCAGAGGGGGAAAAGCCTAGAAAAATAAAAAAATAAAAATAATAAATAAAAAGATTGCAGCCATCAGATCTAATGACTGGTAAGCTGCAATATATAAAAAAAAAATTGCTTGGGGGTTTACGAACACTTTAAGAGTTTTGCAAATGCTTTGTAAAATCTTTTTTTCCATTTTGCTCTAATACAACCTGAAGCCCACATGTACAAGGTCTAAACGTCACACATAAATACATTTCTGGTCTGTCAGATCTCAGACTGGCCATAATCCATAGCGTCCTGGCTGGGCTCATCCAACATAAACACATACTGAGCTGGCCTGCTCTGCGCATAGCTGAATAGCCAGATGCCAAACACATTAATGTGGAATTGTAAACAAAAAGATGTTGTCGCTGGCCGCTGCCATGAATGGAACCCAGCCTGTGACAGAGCCTGCTGGAAAATGTGTTCATCATTGCAATCAGCACATTAGAAGGTTCAAAGACCCATGCAAAAAAAAAAAAAAGCTTATTTGCAGCGCTTTACAGATAAATGGCTGCAGCATCAAGGTTACCAACATAACCTCCACCCTGTGATAGACAAAACGTATTATACAGCCAGACACATAATATTTCAACAGCTTGGACCTTCCACGGATCATTTCATTTCCCATCTCACACACATCTTCCCAGCCAGCGTCAGACTACATCCAGAGCCAGCATGAAAAATGAAGCGCTTATAGATAACCAATCACAGCTGGCCTTATGCAAGAATCCAAAATTAACTCTTAAATTATTATAGCTAGACAGATGTACTTATAAAATGGACATCATTTACTGATGTTTATACTCAGGATCTTGTTGACAGAAAAATCCTAAATAAAAATGCTCCATAAACACCTTGTGTAAAAGCATATATATGCACATCAACGTGCGTAATCATACACATGCAAAAAATTCTTCTTCCTCTTTCTTTGGTTGCCAGTGTTGCACTATGTGCACATATATACACGTGTGTATACATTGTGTGTGTAAATGACTTCCCCAAAAGCTGCACATGCTGTGTGTGTTCCTGTGTGATTCACATGTAGTTCTGTGCAGTGCGATTTCAGCCCATTTGTTTTGAATGAGCAGAAATTGCACCGCACCAAAAAAAAGTGCATGCATTACTTTTGGAAACTCACTGCAACCGGATCGCATGCGGTCTGAACCATGCAATCTGGAGGTGAGCAAATGAACTGCGTTTGCGACCTGTGTTTGGGGTGTCATCAACTTATTATTGTCACCCGTTGCAGATTGCAACTGCAGTGCGTTTTGAACGGGGTGCAGGAAGCGAGGGGTTTCCCTCACTACATTCTGGTAGCAATGTATCCCTAAGGCCGGGTTCACACTGATGCGGCCGCGGTTCCCAGCAGGGGGTGCGGGGTGTCCCTGTACACCAATTCAGGTGCGAATCACGTCCAAATTCTTGCCTGAATTCGCACCTGAAACTGAGCCAAAAGATGCACAGGACCCTTTGCCAATGCGGACCGCAGAGCTGTGTGAACAGGCTCCATTCAGAGGCAGTCACAGTCTCCTGTCAAGCGAATTGGATGCAGGGAAACCCGCATCCAATTCCCATATACAGTACGTGAACCCATCCTACATGTATAATTTTCCATTTTTATTTTAAGGCTCTGTACTGATCACTGGATTACTGATCTTTACACAGCCTTGTGCATTGTTCCAAGGACAACAATGCACCTGTGTTCAGATCAGTAAAACATTTAGTGTCTTCTACTCCCGCGTGCAAGAGGCCTAAAAAGGTTGGTGCTGCTCCCCTTTACCTAAAGCTGAACTTCAGGTAGCGCCAGCAGGGGACCCCAGAAAAGGAGGATGGGGGCTGCTCTGTGCAAAACCACTGCACAGAGCTGGTAAGTAGAACATGTTTGTTATTTTAATTAAAAAAACTAAGGTTTAATGTTACTCTAATTCAATACCCCTGCTCTATTGCATGCACAGGAGGTACATCATCAGTGGCTGCTCAACTGTGAACACACTAGAAACAAGAGAAGATTGGCAGAAGAAATGCCCATAGGCAAAACAACAAGGGAGAGCGCATACATCCCATTGCTGGAGGAGGGAACACTAGAGAGCAAGTGTACCATAATGTACAACTATGCTGTGCATTATAGCAAGAGCTCACCCACCAGGCAAGCCTATCAGGCACCCATGATACTAACTGTGAGGTCAGTGTGGGACTGAAGGACCCATCTTGTTACTACACAGAGCAGCTTCAATCTTTTCATATACAGAACCTAAAAAAACTGCATGACTGTTGATTTTGGATTCACACCGTGGTTTCCAATGAAATGCATGTAAACGCTCATTGATGTATGTTGCTGTGCATACACTTCAAATTTACAATGAATCTTGATGCTGATGCACTTTATATTGAATGTTGATGCATGCTGTGAGGCATTCACTTTGCATTAATGTTAATGCAAGTAATGATGCCAATATGTGCACCATGATGCCTCAAAGTGGGTCATTAAGCACGCTGACGTGCCTCTTTACACATGTGCTGAGATGCGTTTTTCTTGATTTCACTCTAGCAAGAGTGCAAAGGGGTTCACCTTCAAACTTGTTGTACTGGTCTTTCTTTCTCTGTCATTTTCACTGTTAAAAAAAAATAAATAATAACACAACAAAAATACCAGGACTGGTAAAATCACTTCTATCACCTTCTGTTAAAAAAATAAATAAAAAAAAATTACTTCTATCACGTGTTTCTAATAACACTGCTGCAGAAAAAGAAAATGATTTCATGCTGCTGGATTGTTGTCAGCAGTAAACAGGTAACATTATCCATTAAAATGTTTAAAGATTAACAACAGAGCATAAAAGGCAGAAATGCTATAAAATACTATTCAAAAGGGGAGAGAAGTGAAAAAAAAAGGGTGGCATAAAAAGTAGGTTTAAGTATAAGTATAAAAAGGGTAAAACAAAATTGTGAACCATAAAACAAAAACCTGTGATTCCACCCGGCATGGGCAAAGCACAAGTTTGCCTTTAGGTAAACCTGGGCAAATAAAAAGTAAATATAGATTTTGAAAAACGCATAAGTGGAGTTTAGCTTTAGTAAAAACTGTATGTCAAAACTAAGGTAGCGGAAGTCCTATTCAAATCTTGGCATTTCCTATACAAATCAATTATGGCTCTGCCCACTCCACCCCCTGTGCTTCCTTATTGATTCTTTAATGTAAAAGGGTGTTTTAATGGGCCAATAAAGAGACAACAAAGGTTGGCAGGACCTAGTCAAGACCAACTTTCACAGGAAGGGTCGAGCTTGGCAACTTTAGCTGTCTAGATCTCTGAATTACTTTTGCTTTTTTTTGTTTTTTCACCCGATACTTGGTTTGAAACACCCACATTTGTGAAAGGTTAACCTAAAGTGCTGGAGAACCAGAACCAGCTGACAAGGACAGTGCAGCCCACAGAATACTTTAATATTATCCTCTTTACAGTAGAGTGAAGGATCAACTGTCTCATTTGAAGACCAAAAATTGTCTGCAATACCGGGTGTCTGTGATGAAACATTTGTTACAACCCTTTAAGTCAGAAACAGCTAAACCTTCACAAGCGAAACTCATAAGAATCACCATTTGGGATTATTAGATAGTCGATGGCCACCTTACAACTAACAGGGTTCATTATTTAGCAAACATATTCAGACATAAAAAAAAAAAAAAAAAAAAAAAAAATACAATATATTGCAGTTTACCAGTCTTCAGATTAGGTAACTGGATTACTTTTCTTTTTTCAGGCTAAGAAGATTTCCTGCAAGCAAAGATTACCCATTGATCTTGCCAGAATTCTCTGTCCGTGTCACTTCCTGTAAATTGAACTTACATTTCAAACAATGCAATTAGCTTTTCTAGCCATCTTCTGATCACTACAAAACACCTCCCCCCATGTAATGGGAACGAGGACAGGAGGAGGTGTTTGCAATACAAATCAGGACAGCAGACTAGGGTGACAACACTGCTTCTTCATAGATACAGTGCGGTGCGTGAGCGTCGTCACCCTAGGACAGGAAGTGTGTCATCTGTCATCACCAGGTTGAAAGCAGCCACTACTACTAAGGACTGGCTAACCTACAATATTTTTTATTATTATACTGTATTATATAATACACATATACATTATAATGTATTATATGATACTGTAATTACATATATTACTGTTAAAGTTATATTAAAGGCAGATATTTTTCTTTTAAATAAACATACGTGTTACACTTACCTGCCCTGTGCTGTGGTTTTGCACAAAGCAGCCCCGATCCTCCTCTTCTTGGGTCCCATCTCGGCGCTCCTAGCCCCTCCCTCCTGCTGCCATAGCAAGCAGCTTGCTATGGGGGCACCCAGGCAGGATTGCTCCCGAGCCGCTGCCGCGTCCATTCACACATGAAGCATGTGATTGGCAGTAGCAGGAGCCAATGGTTCCCGCTGCTATCTCAACCAACGAAGAAGAGACCCCGGAGAGCCGCTGCTCTCGTGCACACTGCTGGATCGAGATGGGGCTTAGGTAAGTATTGGGGGGGGGGGGGTGTATGCTGCACAGAGAAGGTTTTTTACCTTCACGCATTAAATGCATAAAAAGGTTAAAAAAAAAAAATAAAAAAAAATACTTGAGCCTTTATAACCACTTTAAGCTGCAATATCGCTTATTGTTGTTATTTATACTTATTATCATCATTATTAATAATATTAACGGTACATTGCAATAAATAAACTATTATTATTTATAATAATAGTACAAATAATGGTAAATTGCAATAAATTATTATTAACATTGTTATTCTGGTAAGCTGCAATTACAAATCAAAACACTTTTTTTTGTGTGTAGATACCCTTTAAAGTGGAGCTCCACCCAAAAGGGGAAGCTCCGTTTGTTTGCTCCCCCACCCCCTCCACTGGCACATTTGGCACCTTTTGGGGGAGCGGGTACCTGGTTTTGACAAGTACCCAACCACACTCCCAGGTGATTTTGCCTCGGCAAACTCAGACAGAAGTTCGGCCCCCCTCCTACTTCCCCCCGCTGGGCCATTCACAAAGCGCAGTGCGTTTCATGCATGCACAGTAGGGAACCGAGGTGAAGCCGCAAAGCTGCTGGTTTCCCTTAGCGGAGATTGCGGCGGCAGCACCCGAGAGCCGAGGATCCATTAAAAAAATAAAAATAAAAAAAATTCTTCAAAACGAAATAAATAATAAAAAAAAAAAAAAAAAACACTGAAACACTACAGTACTGTATGCTGCCACGTTTTTTTTTTTTTTTTTTTTTTTACATTTTTTAACCCTTTGGAATAAATGCTAACCTGGTTTGATAACAATATAGATTTCAGTTCTGACCTTTAGTCAGAACACATTTGGTTTGCAAACACCAATGATGGATGATTTTCACATTGTACATAGCGGATGTGTTGCAACAGAGTCATCAAAGTTTATCCCACAATGAGCGTCTCTTCCAGTCACAAGTTTCAACACATGTTTATCACACAGAATCATACAACGGACGTTTCCTGTACAGAATGTGTTCCCATTGATTTGCAGCCATGCATATCACCATTCAGTATTCTTAGCTGTTTTTGAAACCCTTATTGTGCTTGTCAATGAATTCAAAACATAATTTTACAAAAAAAAGCGCTGCTGCTCCTCCCACACATGCACTTTACAAATCACTGTAAGTATGCCTTACAGAGGGGGGCAAAGATGAGCACACAGGGGGGGGGGGGGACAAAGATGAGCACACAGAGGGGGGGGGGGACAAAGATGAGCACACAGAGGGGGGGGGGGACAAAGATGAGCACACAGAGGGGGGGGGGGACAAAGATGAGCACACAGAGGGGGGGGGGGACAAAGATGAGTACACAGAGGGGGGGGGGGGGGACAAAGATGAGCACACAGAGGGGGGCGGACAAAGATGAGCACACAGAGGGGGGCGGACAAAGATGAGCACACAGAGGGGGGGGGACAAAGATGAGCACACAGAGGGGGGGGGGGGGGGGACAAAGATGAGCACACAGAGAGGGGGGGGGGGACAAAGATGAGCACACAGAGAGGGGGGGGGGGGACAAAGATGAGCACACAGAGGGGGGGGGGACAAAGATGAGCACACAGAGAGGGGGGGGGGGGACAAAGATGAGCACACAGAGGGGGGGGGGGGGGACAAAGATGAGCACACAGAGGGGGGGGGACAAAGATGAGCACACAGAGGGGGGGGGACAAAGATGAGCACACAGAGGGGGGGGGACAAAGATGTGCCAACAGAGGGGGGGGACGACGACACAGATGTGCCAACAGAGGGGGGGGGACGACACAGATGTGCCAACAGAGGGGGGGGGGGACACAGATGTGCCAACAGAGGGGGGGGGGACGACACAGATGTGCCAACAGAGGGGGGGGGGACGACACAGATGTGCCAACAGAGGGGGGGGGGGGGGGGACGACACAGATGTGCCAACAGAGGGGGGGGGGGGGACACAGATGTGCCAACAGAGGGGGGGGACACAGATGTGCCAACAGAGGGGGGGGGGGGACACAGATGTGCCAACAGAGGGGGGGGGGGACACAGATGTGCCAACAGAGGGGGGGGGACACAGATGTGCCAACAGAGGGGGGGGGACACAGATGTGCCAACAGAGGGGGGGGGACACAGATGTGCCAACAGAGGGGGGGGGGGGGACACAGATGTGCCAACAGAGGGGGGGGGACACAGATGTGCCAACAGGGGGGGGGGGGGGGGGACACAGATGTGCCAACAGAGGGGGGGGGGACACAGATGTGCCAACAGAGGGGGGGGGACACAGATGTGCCAACAGAGGGGGGGGGACACAGATGTGCCAACAGAGGGGGGGGGGACACAGATGTGCCAACAGAGGGGGGGGGACACAGATGTGCCAACAGAGGGGGGGGGGACACAGATGTGCCAACAGAGGGGGGGGGGACACAGATGTGCCAACAGAGGGGGGGGGGACACAGATGTGCCAACAGAGGGGGGGGGACACAGATGTGCCAACAGAGGGGGGGGGACACAGATGTGCCAACAGAGGGGGGGGGACACAGATGTGCCAACAGAGGGGGGGGGACACAGATGTGCCAACAGAGGGGGGGGGGGACACAGATGTGCCAACAGAGGGGGGGGGACACAGATGTGCCAACAGAGGGGGGGGGGACACAGATGTGCCAACAGAGGGGGGGGGGACACAGATGTGCCAACAGAGGGGGGGGGGACACAGATGTGCCAACAGAGGGGGGGGGGGACACAGATGTGCCAACAGAGGGGGGGGGGGGGGACACAGATGTGCCAACAGAGGGGGGGGGACACAGATGTGCCAACAGAGGGGGGGGGGACACAGATGTGCCAACAGAGGGGGGGGGGACACAGATGTGCCAACAGAGGGGGGGGGACACAGATGTGCCAACAGAGGGGGGGGGACACAGATGTGCCAACAGAGGGGGGGGGGACACAGATGTGCCAACAGAGGGGGGGGGACACAGATGTGCCAACAGAGGGGGACACAGATGTGCCAACAGAGGGGGACACGGAGGGGGACACAGATGTGCCAACAGAGGGGGACACAGATGTGCCAACAGAGGGGGGGGGGGACACAGATGTGCCAACAGAGGGGGACACGGAGGGGGACACGGAGGGGGACACAGATGTGCCAACGGGGGGGGCACAGATGTGCCAACGGGGGGGCACAGATGTGCCAACGGAGGGGGGGCACAGATGTGCCAACGGAGGGGGGGCACAGATGTGCCAACGGAGGGGGGGCACAGATGTGCCAACGGGGGGGGGGGGGCACAGATGTGCCAACGGGGGGGGGGGCACAGATGTGCCAACAGGGGGGGGGGCACAGATGTGCCAACAGGGGGGGACACAGAAGGACACAGGGGACAGTCAGGGATGATCGGTGCACGGAGTTACAAGCAGCGATCTCCCTGTATAGATTTCAATAAAGCAGCTGAAAACCGTGAGGGGGGGGGGGGAGAGAGAGAAGCAGCTGTTAGCCGCTTTATTGAAATCTATACAGGAAGATTGGTGCTTGTAACTCCCCCCACCGCCGCACTGATCATCCTTGACTGCCCAGCTATCGAGTCAAGCATCTGAGCATTTGCACGAGTACAACTACTCATGCAAATGCTCATTATCAGCACCAATACCGATACTAGTATCGGTGCAACCCCAATTGCAACTTAGCAATTCTTAGATGTGATGGCTGCATTAGATTTCTTTTTAGGCTTTTTTTCCTTTATTTTTATCTGGTGATCAGCCAGATAATCTGTTTTTCAAAAGAACACGCTCTCTGCCATATTTCTCAAAGTGATTTCTCATCAAACTATAGCATAGAAACATGGATGGATGGGTGAGTTTGCTTTGAATATTAAAAGTTAAAGTGGAGTTCCACCCACTTTTACAACTCTTCAGCATCCCTCACTAAACTGTGCACTGTAAACAAATTGGATATTTTTTTTATTTTTTTTTCAGCACAGACTGTATATCTGCTGTATTCATTTTTCACTTTCTCCTCCCTGGCCGTGGCCCATCGCATCATTTCCTGTTTGCAATGCCTCCTGGGAAGGGGCAGCAACTTCCTCTGACACTGCCGTTGCTATGGAAACCTGACCTGAAACCTATTACACTGCTTATGCTGCACTGAGCATGTATGAGATCTGCAAGGATGAGATCCAGGAAGAAATACAGTCTGGCTTCAGATGCCCACACTTAAGATGGCCACGGCCTGCTGCAAATTTATAAAATAACAAACTACTGCTAAAAACGAACAAAACAGACCAACTTTACTAGAATACATTAAGCCTGTGTATTATAGGGATATTTTTATTTAAAAAGTATAATTTCTGCCGGAACACCGCTTTAATAAAACAGTGTTTTCAGTTCTCAGATAGATACAGTTTAGTTCAGCTTTAATCCCCATTAGGCCATGACCCTTAGAAGTACTGCTTACTAGAGGAGCCAATAAAGTCCATTCCCACACTTTGCTTTCTTATGGGTGTTTGCCTTTAAATGGAAGGTAGAGCAGCTGTCTTTACTCCGCTCAGCACATGGGCCGGAATGGTACACAAATCATCATTATTGCATTGTTAAAGAGGAGCTCCAGGCTCCATCAGAAAAAATTAAAAGTCAGCAGCTAAAAATACTGTAGCTGTTGATTTTTATTATTAGGACACTTACCTGTCCAGTAATCCAGCGATGTCCTCACTCTAGTCAATTTTTCAACTGGCTATCGGGTGCTGGCGCTGCCATCTCCACTAAAGGAAAACGGGCGGTGAAGCCTTGCGTGAAGAACCCTGCTCTCTGTGAATGGGACAGCTACGGGGGAAGGAAGAGGGGGGGGACCAAATTTCTGGCTAAGTTTGTAGTGGCGAACTCAACCATAAGTGGGAGCGGGTACCTGTCAAAACCAGGTACCGGCTCCCCCCTCAACCTCTTCTACTGCCATTAGCGGGGGTTAGAAGCGCCCTAACAGCCGAAAAGTGCCGCAAAAACTAGCTGTGCTTTACTGCTGACGCTCTCACCGCCCCAGTGTGTAAGTAGCCTTAAAGGAAACATACCCGACAGTCAATACTGACTTGTTTGGACCCTACATAATATGCAAGATCAATAAAACCAGGTGAGAGCAGTCAGTCAAGTGGAAATCGGTTTATTTCCCATTCCCTTAACTTCTACATCTACAAGACAGCTTGTTCTTTTGAAAAGCAACAGACTTACTGGCTGGATCACAAGGTGAAAAAAGAAAGTCTAATAAAAGAAAACAAATACATCCACACCATGTAAGAATTGGTAAGGCAAAGAGGTTCATTCACTAAGAGATAAATACCACATGACTTTTTAAAATTAAAATAACTCATGCGGTAGTCAATTCACTAAAAACCATGAGTTATTCACCAAATGCGTGAAATATTTATGTTTTGCGATATTTATCGCTTAAAGTGAAACTACACAACATCTGAGCACCACAAACCAAAAAGTCTATTTAATTCCTTTTTGTTATCAAAGCAAACCTAGCCATCCATCCATGTCTACATGCTTTATGTTGCTGAGAAATTACTTTGAAGAACATCCCCTAGCATTTCTAGCTGCAGCCATCTTCAGTAAAGGCAAATGACTCATGAGGTTCATGATTACTTCCTGGAATCCATCTGCCCTTAGTTCAGACACACAAGCAATGGGGTGTGCTTAGCTCAGCAAACCCCTCCTCAACTCCTGAAGACTCCTGGCATGTATGACATCATTTGCCTAGGCCTGGAAACCAGGAAGTAACTGAATAAAAATAAAATAATAAATAAAATGTTTAGTACATATACGATATACTTTCTTTTCTATTTACTAAGGCTAGCAGGATAAGCCCTGGTTCACAGCTGCCCGATCAGTGCGATTTTGATGTGCCATTTCATTGCGGCCGTAGTGGTGAAAACCTTATTCTGAGTGGCAACGATTTGAACAGTTCCACTGCAGGCAATAGGGCGCAACTTGCCATGCAATTTTACACTGACGAATCGCATGAGAAATTTCAACCAGGGTTTAGGATTGCAAAAATTCAAGAGAGTGAAAAAATTTAGCTTCATTTTTGGCGTTTCTTTACAATTTTTTTTTTTTTCCATCCACTGCACCAGAAGATAATTCTGTAAATAGATGCAGAAAGATCTTCCTTTGGTGAAATGTTACATTGTATTTTCATTCCTGAGCTCAGAGCAGAACATTTCCACACCGATACATTGTATACTTTTAACTTCCGGGCCAGTGCAGAGTTCCCTTCATTGTTATTTTGTACTTTTCTGCCTACTGGCAGATGAGAAATAACGAATGTGTGGGTATTTTAGTGAATTGACTTCAAAATTATTTCAAATTTTTTGGAGATTTTTACCTCACATTCAATATTTTACTTTGATGAACTGACTCTTATTATTTCAATATTAATCGCAATATTTCTGAAAAATTTGACACGTGACCTTCATATCTCATTCAGAATGCTTTAGGCCCCTTTCACACCGGGGCGTTTTTCATGCGGTGCAGCGCTAAAAATAGCGCCTGTTCACCGCATGAAAAAATGCGGCCCCTTTAACTCCAGTGTGAAAGCCGGCGGGCTTTCACACTGGAGCGGTGTGCTAGCAGGATGACAAAAAAAGTCCTGCTAGCAGCATCTTTGGAGCGGGATAGGAGCGGTGTGTTCACCGCTCCTATACCGCTCCTTCCCATTGATTACAATGGGAGACCGCGGTAAAAACGCGGCAATACCGCGGTTACCGCGGCAATACCGCGGCGCTCTGCGGGGGGGCTGGGGGGTTTTTTTAACCCTTTTTCGGCCGCTCGCGGGGGGTAAAACCGCACCGCGAGCGGCCGAAAACCGCGGTGAAAACGACGGTAAAGCAGCGCTAAATATAGCGCTGCTTTACCGTCACCGCGGCTCACCGCCCCAGTGTGAAAGGGGCCTTAGTGAATGAATCCTCTTATGCCCGGTACACACGATCCGATTGTCGGACGAATGATAGTCCATATTTTTTAGCATGCTAATCTCACATCATCGAATCTGATGAGTTTACTAGTCACGAAAATTCCCGCACCACAGAAAAAAAATTCGGAAGTGATGTCATGTGTTGTAATGCATTTTTGAACGATAGCTGTACTGATTAAACGAAAATCGTACGATCTGGCATCATACGAAAGAAATTTCCGTGCATGACCGATAGAATAATAAAATCGGATGAACTGTCCTGATCGGCTCTCGAAAGCTCTGTACTAACGATCCGATTATCGCACGATCGATTTGAATGCAGCATTTTCCATACGATTTTCGGATCGCCTGTAGGGTGCTTTAGTGTCACTCACTCCAGGAGGAAGGACAGCATACACTGAGGTGGCCCTGTAATGCCACTGGACCAGCCTAAAGACAGCAGGGGGGGTTGAGGGAGAAGGGAAGCTGGGGTTCAGTTTTAAGTGTTACTAAACCCAGGACCATGCATTCACTATATCTGGTCTCCGACAATACACATAACATGGAAATGCAATTATTAATAACTTTCCTCATCAGCAATATTGCAGTCTTGTGACTTCTATCGTGTCTAGTTAAAGCTTGAAGGAGGAAGTTTCGTTCTACTCTGACTGTCCAACGAGGCTGCAGGACTCCTGACCCTCTGTCTGGACAGTGCTGATTGGCCCGGTGCTGATCACATGCACCCTCCCAAGTACAAAATAAAAACTCTCTAGCAATACACACCAAACTGAGCATGTGCAGAGTGCCCCCAAGGCTCTGTCTTATCAGGAGATGGTTAGGGGTCTGTGGAAGAAGGGGAGGATCAGAGAAGCCAGGATCAAACAGCCTATTTCCACAAAACTGAGGAATAACCCCTTAGGTTCTACAGTGTGTATAACAAGCATGCTATACTGCATATACAGGCCGATTTCACTGTTGTGGGTTTAGTAACACTTTCAGCTGGAGTTCAGTGTCATAAGAGAAGCAGGCTTGCTGCCATTACGGATCCCCCTTTGCAAAATTGCTAGTTACCTGGCTGTCTAGTTATCATGTTGATGCTTTGCTTTTAATATTCTCAAAAAGTGAGTACACCCCTCACATTTTTATAAATATTTTAATATATCTTTTCATGTGACAACACTGAAGAAATTACACTTTGGCCACTTTCACACTGAAGCGCTTCTAAACTGCCAGTAAAAACACTGAGCGCTTTTGAAGAGCTTTTCAGGCGCCTTTGAAGAGCTTTCCATTCATTTTAATGGGGAGGGGAGTTTTTCACAGCCCTGCCAGCACACTGCCCCAGTGTGAAAGTGTTCATTGATTTTAACCACTTGCCGACCAAGGACGTCATATGATGTCCTTGACTTTGAGTGGTGATATCTGAATGATGCGTGCAGCTATTGGCATCATTCAGATATCATTTTTACCGGCCGGCGATTCTGTGCACCATAAGAACGATCATATCGGCAGTTCCGCCGCCTGATCGTTCTTATAGGCAGCGGGAGGGGGCGTCCCCCCCTCCCGCCGCCATCCGGTGCTTCTCCGGGCTCTCCCGTGCCATCGGGGGCCCGGAGAAAGAATCGCTCGCCGCCGGATGACGAGCATAGAGATTTCCGGTGACCAGATGGTCACCAGTCATCTCTATGACCGTCGGAGGCCGGGCGCGATGTTATGACGTCACGCCCGGTACCCGGAAGTAAACAAAGCCGCGATCGCGGCTGTCAGCATGAGATCGGTAAAAAATTTTTTACCGATCTCATGCTTTCCAGCCTGGAGGAGAGATGTGGGGTCTTATTGACCCCACATCTCTCCATAAAGAGGACCTGTCACATACATTCCTATTACAAGGGATGTTTACATTCCTTGTAATAGGAATAAAAGTGATCCAAAAATTTTTTTTTTTTTTAAAAAGTGTAAAATAATAAAAAAAATTAAATAAAATAAAAAATAAAAAAAAAAAAAATTAAAACGCCCCTGTAGCTCGCGATCAGAAGCCAACGCACACGCAAGTCCCGCCCGCATATGTAAACGCCGCTCAAACCACACATGTGAGGTATCGCCGCGTGCGTTAGAGCGCGTGCAACAATTCTAGCACTAGACCTCCTCCGTAACTCTAAACTGGTAACCAGTAAAAAATATTAAAGCGTCGCCTATGGAGATTATTAAGTACCGAAGTTTGGCGCCATTCCACGGTTGTGCGCAATTTTAAAGCGTGACATGTTTGGTATCTATTTACTCGGCGTAACATCATCTTTCATATTATATAAAAAAATTGGGCTAACTTTACTGTTTTCTTATTTTTTAATTCATGAAACCGTTTTTTTCCCAAAAAAAGAATTATTGAGCAAATACCGTGTGAGATAAAAAGTTGCAATGACCGCCATTTTATTCCCTAGGGTGTCTGCTAAAAAAACCGTACTCAATGTTTGGGGGTTCTGAGTAATTTTCTAGCAAAAAAATGATGATGTTTACATGAAGGAAAATAGGCCAAAATAGGCCCGGTAAGCAAGTGGTTAATGTAAATACGTTTTCGTGAGCTTTTTAGGTGCTGTTTTTAGCGTGAAAGCGCCTGAAAAGCGCCTCAGTGTGAAAGTGGTCTTAGCTACAATGTAAAGTAGTGAGTGTACAGCTTGTATAACAGTGTAAATTTGCTGTCCCCTCAAAATAACTCACACAGCAATTAATGTCTAAACTGCTGGCAACAAAAGTGAGTACACCCCTAAGTGAAAATGTCCAAATTGGGCCCAATTACCCATTTTGCCTCCCCGGTGTCATGTGACTCACTAGTGTTACAAGGTCTCAGGTGTGAATGGGGAGTAGGTGTGTTAAATTTGGTTTTATCGCTCTCATACTGGTCACTGGAAGTTCAACATGGCACCTCATGGCAAAGAACTCTCGGAGGATCTGAAAAAAAGAATTGTTGCTCTACATAAAGATGGCCTAGGCTATAAGAAGATTGCCAAGACCCTGCAGCACAGTGCCCAAGAACAGACAGCTGTTTAACAGGACAGGTTCCACTCGGGAACAGGCCTCGCCATGGTCGACCAAAGAAGTTGAGCGCACGTGCTCAGCATCATATCCAGAGGTTGTCTTTGGGAAATATATGTACGAGTGATGCCAGATTGGTGCAGAGGTTAAAGGGGTGGGGGGTCAGCCTGTCAGTGTTCAGACCATACGCCACACACTGCATCAAATTGGTCTGCATGGCTGTCATCCCAGAAGGAAGCCTCTTCCAAAGAGAATGCACAAGAAAGCCAGCAAACAGATTGCTGAAGACATACATACACACATATATTGCTGAAGACATACACATATATATATATATATATATATATATATATATATATATATATATATATATATATATATATATATATATATATATATATATATATATATATATATATACACACACATATACATATACATATATATATACATATACATATACACACACACACACACACAATATATACATACACACACACTCAAGTGCAGAAGCCTTGTTCTGGGTTTGTGAGGTGAGACACAGATAAAGGCCAGCAATGGCGGCAACCATGACAGGTGCACTTTAAGTATGACAGGCCCCTATAATGACTAGATATAAGCTACCAATCTCAAACCACTTACTAGTTAGCAAATAACGCCAAATCGGTTCAGCGTTGCTGTCCTGCATTATCATGGCCTAAGAGTCAGAGAATAGGAGTAATTCATCTGAGGCTTCTCACCCAGGCTCACTGCTTAATGACAGCATTAGTTTAGCAGACTTAAATTAAAAAAAAAAAGAGAGACTTTAATCTTTTGTCTCCCTACTGCTCTGCTGGCTCTCTATGCATTAGCAGAAAAGCCGGTCCCAAATAAACGTCAGTATATTTATTTTCAATAAATGGTACTAAAATGCTTATTTGTGCTGCAGGCAGGGGCACTGTGTTTGCACTGAACCAGCTGCTGTGTTCAGTATTGAGGCCCAGAGTAAAACAACAATGTGCAGGAAGTTCGAGAGAGACCCCCACTGTGTTCATCTTCTCCAAGATCCTCCTGACCCCCACGATGGCATTCACTTCCAACGTTTACTACAGAATCCCAGCATTTCACATATCTTAATGAGGAAGAGAGAATAAAAGAATAAAGCATGCTGTAAAGTCAGCAGAGTTTAAACTATTCAGATAAAGATTCATGGACTGGTTGGAATATTGGGCAAGGGATGGTGATGTGCCGTAACCCATGCCAATCACAATTCAGAACCCCTATCTGTATTTAGAAAAATAATTTAGCCACAAGAACTGCTAAGTGGCAATATATGACATTTGTTCGTGGGTTTAGATGCATTTTACTATGCACCAATCAGCCATAACCTTATGACCTGACCACCCAGCTAATATTGAGTAGGTCCCCCACCAAAACAGTCCTGACCCATCCAGGCATGGACTCCACTAGACCTCTGAAGGTATGCTGTGATATCTGGCACCAAGCCGTCAGTAGCAGATCCTGCAAGTAGCGAATCCCTGGGGCTTCCATGGATCAGACTTGTTTTTCCAGCACAGATGCTTGATTGGATTGAGAGCTGAAAAATTTGGAGGCCAAGTCAACATCTCAAACTCACTATGTTCCTCAAACCATTCTTTAACCACTTTAAAGCTGGCCATACACGAGTCGAATTTCGAAAGAACTTTCTTTTGAAAATCTTATCCAAGAATTTTCGTATGAATTTCGCACCATTAGTGGGCTGCAGCAACGGCCGATTTTCGTGTGGCCATCGAAATTTAAAAAATCCAAGATGTTGGAAATTTTTTTAACAAACGATCGATTTTCGAACCAATGATGGGAGAATCGTTCGAGAAATGTAATCGAAAAAGAAATGCTTATGTGCAAGAAAAGAAGATTCCGGAAAGAAAAGAAGATTCCCAGACAAGAAAATTATTTTCTGTAGGAACATGAGGTGAAATTGAAGGTTTGGTTGGTCGAATTTCGAAATCAATGGTGGCACCATCGAATCACAAAATGCACAAATTTTCTGATTTTCAAAAGAAAGATCTTTCGAAATTCGACCCGTGTATGGCCAGCTTAGGACCAGACCAAGTTGCAGCCAAAGGACCAGGCCCCTTTTTGCGATTCGGCACTGCGTCGCTTTAACTGACAATTGCGCGGTCGTGCGACGTGGCTCCCAAACAAAACTGACGTCCTTTTTTTCCCACAAATAGAGCTTTCTTTTGGTGGTATTCGATCGCCCCTGCGGTTTTTATTTTTTGCGCTATAAACAAAAAAGAATTTTGAAAAAAAAAACGCATTATTTTTTGCTATAATAAATATCCCCCAAAGATATATAAAAAAAAACATTTTTTTTCCTCAGTTTAGGCCGATACGTATTCTTCTACATATTTTTGGTAAAAAAAAAAAAAAAAAAAAAAAAAAAACGCAATAAGCGATTATTGATTGGTTTGCGCAGAAGTTATAGCGTTTACAAGATAGGGGATCGTTTTATAGCATTTTTATTAATAATTTTTTTTTTATTAGTAATGGCGGCGATCAGCGATTTTTATTGTGACTGCGACATTATGGCGGACACATCGGACATTTTTGACACATTTTTGGGACCATTGTCATTTATACAGCAATCAATGCTATTTAAATGCATTGATTCCTGTATAAATGACACTGGCAGTAAAGGGGTTAACCACAAGGGGGCAGTGTAGGGGTTAAGTATGCTTAGAGGTGTGTTTCTTACTGTGGGGGGGAATGGCTGTCAGCTAGTGAATGCTGATCTCTGCGCCAATCACAGGGAGCAGGGATCTGCGTCACTAGTTGCTAGGCAGAATGGGGAGATGCTGTCTATTTCCGCATCTCCCCGTTCTGCCTTCCCGTGAGACGATCGCGGGGGTCCCCGCGGCGATCGAGTCCGCGGGACCCGCGACCGGCCTCATGGGGGTCCCGACCGGCGCGGGAGCGTGCCGCTCCCGATGGCACAGACGGCATTAAGGAGGGACTTATATATACGCCCTTCTGCCGACGTACATCGTTGTGCGCCGGTCGAGAACCAGTTAAAACATTTTTGCAGTGTGGCAGGGCACATTATCCTGCTGAAAGAGGCCACTGCCATCAGGGGAATACCGTTTCACTGAATGGGTGTACTTGGACACCAACAATGTTTAGGTAGGTGGTTTGTGTCAGAGTAACATCCACATGAATGGCAGGAACAAAGGTTTCCCAGCAGAACATTGAACAAAGCATTACACTGCCTCCGGCTGGCTTGCCTTCTTCTCATACTGCATCCTGGTGCCATCTCTTCCCCAGATAAGCAACAAACATGCACATGGCCATTCGCATGATGTAAAAGAAAACATGATTCATCAGACCAGGCCACTTACTTTATTGCTCTGTGGTCCAGGTCCATTCTCTCTCTCTCTCTCTCTCTGATAATGCCTTGGACGATCTGCGCATGCGCAGTGTTGACGTCACGCCAGCTGACCAACATATCAGCTGCAATGACTTTGCGTACTGCGCATGCCCAGAGCCGCCTGAGACATTATTCCTACAGGAGGCAGTATTTGATAGAACAGCGGCCCTTCAGCCAGCTTCTGTCAATAGGGCATGACTGAAAAAGGTCTGCTGATCAACTCCCAATCAGCATTCTCAGCGAATCGCATTCAGGGACATCCCCCTGTCAGAGCACAATAGCTCCACTGAGTGTGGAGGAGCAGAGCGGAGAGCTGCTGATTGACAGTCAGCATCTCTCTGCTCGGGGAGCTGTGAGAATCGAGCCATCAGCAGTGTTTGATCACTCGGTTCTTGGTGCAGAGGCGGCAGGGGACAGATGTAGCATCGGACCAATGCTGCATCCACCTAGGTAAGTAGGATTATGGAAAAAAAAAAAAAAAAAAGAAAAAACATACTTCTCTTTTAATGCCATCCCCTGATGCTGTGAACATTGGGATTTTTTTTCCTCAATTTTATACACCATACAATGCAACTTGGGTTTCTTCCATTTGCGAATAATTGCACCAACTGTTGTCACCCTCTCACCAAGATGCTTGGCAATGGTCTTGTAGCCCATTCCAGGAGGTGTGTGTAGGTCTACAATCTCGTCCCTGACATCCTTGAACAGCTCTTTGGTCTTGGCCATGGTGGAGAGATTAGAATCTAATTGCTTCTGTGGACAGGTGTCTTTTGTACAGGTAACAAGCTGAGATTAGGAGCACTCCCTTTAAGAGAGTGCTCCTAATCTCAGCTCGTTACCTGTATAGAAGACACCTGGGAGACAAAGCTTGCTGATTTATAAATGGATTTGTATTTGATCCCCTATCACTTTTTTGAAATGTGTTTTTCTGGATATTTTTGTTGCTATTCTGTCTCTCACTATTAAAATTAACATCATCATTAAAATTATAGTCTGGTCATTTGTCAGTGTGCAAACATACAAAATCAGCAGGGGACCAAATACTTTTTCCCTTCACTGTATTAGGAGCTCCAACTGAAGACTATTAACCACTAGGCGCCCGCGCTATAGCCAAAAGACGGCTGCAGCGCGGACGCTCCCTGCTGGGAGGACGTCCTCCTGTTTGCTTCCCTAATGCACGCTCCTGAGAGCAAGCACCGGGGAAGTTCTGTGCTGGCCGCGTCCGTCGGACACTGCCGGTCACAGATCGCTGTAAACGGCCAATCACAGCGGCCGTTTACATCGAGATCGGGCTGTCCAATGAGAGATGATCTCATATGTTTGCATATGCAAACATATGAGATCATCTCTCAGCGCCGCTCTGCCTCCTCACACAGACAGCGTGTGAGGAGGGAGAGATGAACTGCGCCGGTGCGCCGTAAGTAAAGAAAAAAAAAAAAAAAGAAAAATAAAGTGATCTGTCGGACTGTGCCCGCTGCCATGCTGCCACCAGTACCAGCTGTCCCCGCTGCCACCTGTCATCAGTACCAACTGTCCCCAGTACCACCTGTCCCCAGTACCACCTGTCCCCAGAGTGCCATCCGTGCCATCTGTCCCCAGTACCACCTGTCCCCAGTGGCATCCGTGCCACCTGTCCCCAGTGCCACCTGTCCCCAGTGCCACTGTCCCCAGTGCCACCTGTCCCCAGTGCCACGTATCAGTGCCATCTGTCAAAAGTGCCACCTGTTATCAGTGGCATGTGTCATCAATGCCACGTATCAGTGCCATCTGTCATCAGTGTCACGTGTCATCAGTGCCACGTATCGGTGCCATCTCTCATCAGTGCCCCGTATAAGTGCCATCTGTCAGCAGTGCCACATATTAGTGCCATATGTCAGTGTCAGCAGTGCCCCCGTATTAGTGCCATCTGTCATCAGTGCCACATCAGTGTCATGTGTCATCAGTGCCACCTGTCATCAGTGCCACGTCAGTGTCACGTGTCATCAGTGCCACGTGTCAGTGTCACGTGTCATTGTCCTGGTGCTCCAGGGCCTATAAAAGTGTAATAGGTAGTCAACAATTTAGATGTGTAATTTATGCTCCTAGGACACGTGATGGCGCTCCCTGCATGTTGGGCCTCTCTAAGTGGCCAGGCTGTGTAAAAGTCCCACACATGTGGTATCGTAATACTCAGGAGGAGTAGCAGAATTTATTTTGGGGTGTCATTTGTGGTATACGGATGCCATGTGAGAGAAATAACCTATTACAATGACAATTTTGTGGAAAAAAATAAAAAATAATTCATTTTGCAAAGAATTGTGGGTAAAAAAATTACAACATCAAAAACCTCACCATGCCTCTTACTAAATACCTTGGAATGTCTACTTTCAAAAAAGGGGTCATTTGGGGGGTATTTGTACTTTCCTGGCATGTTCGGGTCACAAGAAATGAGATCGGTCACCAGTGCATCAGGTGTGATCAATTTTGTATAATTCGCACCACAGCTTGTAGAGTCTGTAACTTTCACAAAGACCAAATAATATCCACTAATTTGGGTTATTTTTACCAAAGATATGTAGCAGTATAAATTGTGGCCAAAATTTATGAAGAAAAATTAATCATTTGCTAAATTTTATCACAGAAACAAAGAAAAATGCGTTTTTTTTTTCAAAATTTTCGGTCTTTTTTCATTTATAGTGCAAAAAATAAAAAAACCCAGAGGTGATCAAATACCACCAAAAGAAAGCTCTATTTGTGGGAAAAAAAGGACAAAAAAATCATTTGGGTACAGTATTGCATGACTGAGTAATTGTCATTCAAAGTGTGAGAGCACCGAAAGCTGAAAATTGGTCTGGGCAGGAAGGGTGTTAGAGTGCACAGTAAGCAAGTGGTTAAAGTGGTTGTAAACCCATGTAAAAAAAAAAAAACAGGTAAAGCTAAATTATACAAACTTTGCTTACACCAAAACAAGCAGCAGTTTCATGCCAGCTAAACTATCACAACGTCATGGAAAGTTTTAAAATGTTGCAGCCATGACATTCTGGGTACATGGATATATACACTATACACCAGTGGCAGCACAGTGGTGTAGTGGTTAGCACTTTCACCTAGCAGCAAGAAGGGTTGCTGGTTCGAATCCCAACCATAAAACTACCTGCCTGGTGTTTGCATGTTCTCCCTGTGCCTGCATGGATTTCCCCTGGGTACTCTGGTTTCCTCCCACAGTCCAAAGACATGCTCTTTGGACTGTGGGAGGGAAAAAAAGGGGGCAAAACATGTACGCTGCATTTAAAGTAAACTTGGAGGCTGCCATTGCTATCCTCCTCACAAAAAATGTCAGTTGCCTGGCTGCAATATTTTAGTCAATAGTCACCGACCTAGACTAAAGCCTCCCATATATGGATTCAAAATTCAGCTGGTTCAGCAGGGACTGGCCAAATTTCGATCTATGTATGGGCACTGTGGTTGTACAGAAGTCAATCTACCGAATTACTTCTGTAAACTCACCCCGTCAGATTTTCCCCACTCGATCAGCGTTGCCAGCTACAGCCGGCAATGCTGATCAGTTTATTCTGATGGCGGGGACCCCACTGTCAGAATACAATAGACTAGAAGAGAGGATTCCTCCATCCACACTTAATTTGTGGATGGGGGAATCGAGTCAGCTTTTTTCAGCCAATCTGCTGGTTCACTGAAAAAAAAACGGACTCATCTATAGGCTACTTAAGGAAAAGTCAAATATTTTGAGAGAAAAAAAAAAAAAAAAAAAAAAAACGCTTTTCTACTTCTACCGCTACCCATAGAAAAAAAAAAAAAAAAGGGGCCATATATCTGGGCATCTTTGGGCACTAGAGAGGAAGAGATGCAATTTAGCACCCGTCAAAATCAATGACGGGCTGAAATATATGGGGCATACGTCCCTAAATGTAAGAACTGCTCAGAACAGTGTACAGCCATCATGCATTTCAGCCTACCATTGATTTTGACAAGCTGTTGGCAGCGGGCTGTACACTACACCTGTGCCTCCCTTGCTGCAGCATGAGAACTTAAACCCATTCAGAGCATATGGCAAGCTAATACAAGGATTCACTTCAGTTTTCAGAAGAGTTGTGCTTTAATAAACACTCATGAAAAAATAAAAAAAATAAAAACAAACATACAAGCTGCCATTGCTGACCTCACTTTCTGAAAATGCCAGCTGCCTGGTTGTCAATTATGCAAAAAGTACTTCTTCTGACCTTTAAGACCTACCAGGAAATAGCTAGAATTAAATTTCTGTGGAAAAACAAGCAAAGAAAAAAAAAGTACAATACGGTGTGCTGTGATACAAAGTGTACATAATCCCATATGAAAGTGACAGTAACCAATAGGGCCGAGCAAAAGGTTTGAGCAGGCCCAGACAGTGATCACAGCTACAGAGATAGCATCCCGTATAC
The DNA here is from genome assembly GCA_028564925.1 of Lithobates sylvaticus. Lineage (NCBI taxonomy): Eukaryota > Metazoa > Chordata > Amphibia > Anura > Ranidae > Lithobates > Lithobates sylvaticus. The sequence continues at coordinate 44,796,539 of CM053032.1, read as the reverse complement.
CTCTCATAGCTACATCACCATTATATCATATACCTCACAGGTACAGCGCTATTATGCTGTATACCTCACACAACCCTCATAGGTACAGCGTATTATCCCATCTACCTCACACAACCCTCATAGGTACAACGTTATCCCATATACCTCACACAACCCTCATTAGGTACAGCGTATTATCCCATCTACCTCACACAACCCTCATAAGTACAGCGTTGTTATCCCATATACCTCACACAACCCTCATAAGTACAGCGTTGTTATCCCATATACCTCACACAACCCTCATAAGTACAGCGTTGTTATCCCATATACCTCACCTCACACAACCCTCATAAGTACAGCGTTGTTATCCCATATACCTCACACAACCCTCATAAGTACAGCGTTGTTATCCCATATACCTCACACAACCCTCATAAGTACAGCGTTGTTATCCCATATACCTCACACAACCCTCATAAGTACAGCGTTGTTATCCCATATACCTCACACAACCCTCATAAGTACAGCGTTGTTATCCCATATACCTCACACAACCCTCATAGGTACAGCGTTGTTATCCCATATACCTCACACAACCCTCATAGGTACAGCGTTGTTATCCCATATACCTCACACAACCCTCATAGGTACAACGTTGTTATCCCATATACCTCACACAACCCTCATAGGTACAACGTTATCCCATATACCTCACACAACCCTCATAGGTACAACGTTATCCCATATACCTCACACAACCCTCATAGGTACAACGTTATCCCATATACCTCACACAACCCTCATAGGTACAGCGTTGTTATCCCATATACCTCACACAACCCTCATAGGTACAGCGTTGTTATCCCATATACCTCACACAACCCTCATAGGTACAGCGTTGTTATCCCATATACCTCACACAACCCTCATAGGTACAGCGTTGTTATCCCATATACCTCACACAACCCTCATAGGTACAGCGTTGTTATCCCATATACCTCACACAACCCTCATTAGGTACAGCGTATTATCCCGTTTACCTCACACAACCCTCATTAGGTACAGCGTATTATCCCGTTTACCTCACACAACCCTCATAGGTACAGCGTTGTTATCCCATATACCTCATACCGACTTGTATCCCATATACTTTGCAATACCCTCATAGTTGCAGAACCATTATGCTGTACACATCACACAACTACTTTCAGTTTCCATTCTGCACACAGCTGTACTTATACAATATATAAATCTGTGCTCTGTGTTTCTATACTCCTCCTGACAATATGGGCCTATTTACAGCATTGCACTGTGATAATGTGCACAATATAGCAGTGCCCGGTAATGCATGTTACATCTTAATGCATGTTAAAAATGCACGTGTGCCTCATACACCACAGCGCACAGTATTTTCTCCCATTGGAAGCATTTGGTAATATCTGTTCAATGAGAGCAAAAAATATTTGTTTGTCCTGCCAGAAATTCAGAGCTGTCCTGTGCATATCTATCTGAAGGAACCTAATTAGCCCTTCTTGTACTTATCTGAGGAGTACAGAACAATTTTATGATGTGAAGAACAAAAAATTGGGGTTTGAGTACTTCAGCAAAAGACAACTGGACAGGCCTCAAAAATGCTGCGTGTTTTCAGCCCACAACAGGACTGAGGAGGGGGGCACATTTCTGGCAGATCAATAGGTATTCTTCTGTACTTGAGGTGTCTTTAGAGGCAAAAAAAAACAGGAAATGTGCTCTGCAATGCATACAAATGTCTTCATTCTGCCCTGATATACAGAAAGCATAACCACCGCTAGACCATGAAATATCGAATGTACTAAATGTTAGGTTATCATAAAGAGCAGATTATAACACACACATTATAGTCCTCATCCATACAAGATATACACATTAATGAGCCCTGTGATTATATCTGTGGAGATAAAACACATTAAAGAAAAGACAAATTGTACTGTAATTATCGCCATTATCCATCCCATACAGATACGGTACAAGACAGACAGTTCTAAGTGCTTCCCATGTATATGTCTTATTTACCTATATTATCAGCAATTCGCAACTTCATTTATATTTTATATACATACACATATATATATATATATACACATATATATATATATATATATATATATATATATATATATACACACACACACACACATATATACATACATACATACACACACACACACACACACACACACATATATACGTATACACACACACACACACACACACACACACACACACACACACACACACACACACACACACACACACACCACATGTATTCCAAACACCCCTTGGTATACAGTATATATGTACAGCTGATTGTTTATGTAATCTCTCTGTACATCTACAATTTATAACAGATTATAACATACTGCATCCTATGTAGCCTATACAGACATACTCAGTGACAGATTACTGGCAACATCAGGAGTGTATATATATATTTTTTTTAATTTATTATGTACTGTACATCTTGTGTATAGTGTACACCCTCCATGCATCAGCGGTGTATAGTGTACACCCTCCATGCATCAGCGGTGTATAGTGTACACCCTCCATGCATCAGCGATGTATAGTGTACACCCTCCATGCATCAGCGATGTATAGTGTACACCCTCCATGCATCAGCGATGTATAGTGTACACCCTCCATGCATCAGCGATGTATAGTGTACACCCTCCATGCATCAGCGATGTATAGTGTACACCCTCCATGTATCAGCGATGTATAGTGTACACCCTCCATGCATCAGCGATGTATAGTGTACACCCTCCATGCATCAGCGATGTATAGTGTACACCCTCCATGCATCAGCGATGTATAGTGTACACCCTCCATGTATCAGCGGTGTATAGTGTACACCCTCCATGTATCAGCGGTGTATAGTGTACACCCTCCATGTATCAGCGGTGTATAATGTACACCCTCCATGTATCAGTGGTGTATAGTGTACACCCTCCATGTATCAGTGGTGTATAGTGTACACCCTCCATGTATCAGTGGTGTATAATGTACACCCTCCATGTATCAGTGGTGTATAGTGTACACCCTCCATGTATCAGTGGTGTATAGTGTACACCCTCCATGTATCAGTGGTGTATAGTGTACACCCTCCATGTATCAGTGGTGTATAGTGTACACCCTCCATGTATCAGTGGTGTATAGTGTACACCCTCCATGTATCTGTGGTGTATAGTGTACACCATCCATGTATCAGTGATGTATAATGTACACCCTCCATGCATCAGTGGTGTATAATGTACACCCTCCATGTATGATGTACAGGACAGGGTACAGATGACACGCAGGGAGGGAGTAGAGTACACACAGCACTCCATATACACACACATGCATACCACACACATATATATGTATCTATATACACTCACAGTGTGGGACTGCAGGCTCTGGCTGGCCTCTATGACAGCGGTGAGCGGTGCGGTGTCATCCAGAGACAGCTTATTGGACGGCGGCTTCTCCATGAACGCCATCCCGGCAACCCCGAGACAAACCTACTGAGCGCAGGCCCGGTCACTCAGGGGGGCGTGCCCAGGGGGCTGCGGGTGGGGCTACCGTGACATGATGGGCGTTCCAGGAGACAGTGTCACGAGGAAGAGGGGTGTGACTTTGTCATTGGGGCGTGTACTGGAGGGAGGCGCTGACACCACCTCTGGGTCCTAGAGAGAGTTGATCACTCATTAGAGCTGTCTATGGTCTGATCTATGTACTCTGTATGTACAATCCTTGTGTACAATGATTTCTGTGTACAAGCCTCTGATGATACTGATACCTCCAGGCACACATTTACATCATTAACCACTTGCTGTCCGGGGAAAATTTTGAAATCTTTCGTATACATGTAAAAAGAAAAAAAAATGTTTTTTTTGCTAGAAAGTTACTTAGAACCTCCCACCATTGTATGTTTTCTGAAAGCAGAGGCCCTGGAGAATAAAATGGTGGTTGATACAATTTTTTAGGTCATGTGATATTTGCACAATGGTTTATCAAATGCAAATTTACAAAAAAAAAAAAAGGCTTTAAAAGCCTTTACCCCTAGGTTCACATATGTGTGTTTCTGTGGGCTGCGTTTGCATGGGCACAGCCGCCGTTTCATTTTAATGGGCCTGCGTCTCCTGCAGGAAAGGGCGCACGCATCTTTTTCAAAATGCAGTCTGCATTTTGACCAAGTGATTTCCCTGCGGTTCCCGCACCTGCATTGCGTTTTACATGCGTGATGTGCCATTCAAAATGAACGTTAGCCCCTTGTGTATCGCTGCGATTCCTGCACCCGCATTTCACACACAGAGGTGTGAACCAAGCCTTATACGTTACCAGGTCGGAGTTAAATGTGAGCACTAGAGTAAGTGCTCTCACTCTGGCGTTCACGGCGATACCTCACGTGTGGTGTCATCACTTTTTACATGCCAGACCTAAGTGAGCATTTGCGCACGAGCAAGCACAGGGGCTCAAAGAAGCTTTACACTTTTTTTTAACAACTTTTTTAATTAATTTTTTCATTCAACTTTATTGTTATTACAAGGGGTTATAGCATTGACAAGTACTCTTTATGGAGACATCAGAGGTCTATTAGACCTCTGGTATCTCCCCACCTCCCAAAGCAGCTGATGAAGCACAGCACTATAACCAGAAGTGATGAAATCCTGGTTGCCTCTGGCTTCATTCATCACAGAGGAAATCAGGGAATAGATGTTTCTCTGTCTACTCTGTGGACAGCTGACCTGACCACTTAGGCCTCATGCACACGGACGTTTTTGCAGCCGCGTTTTTTGCAGCTTAAAAACGCCTGTCCATGTTAGTCTATGGCTTCATGCCCACCTAGGCGTTTTTGAGCTGCAAATGGCGTAGGCGTTTTTAAGCTGTAAAAAAAAAATGGGGGATTAGGGCTATAAAATTTACCCGGGCAGCTGTAAAGCCGCTTGAATCACTTTTACAGCAAGTTGATTGGTGCAGACCTGATCCTGGTATAACCGCTTCCTGCTCAAAATATTTGCATACATATGCTGGACAGGAAGTGGTTAAAGGAGTTCTCTGGTCACTAGACATGTGCACACTGAAATATTTTGTTTCGGAATTTCATTTTCGTCCGAAAAAATACATTTATTTAGTTACTCAATCTTTTTGCTGGCTGGAATTCCGCCAGCAAAAGTCCGATTGGAGCATACACACGGTCGCATTTTCCGACAAAAAGCTCTCATCAGCATTTTGCTGGCGGAATTTCCGATCGTGTGTACGCGGCATAAGACTGATGACACATGGGCGATTTTGTTCCCCCATTTTGCTCCAGCAATCTGTCTCTAAGAAAATCCTAATGATTTTCTAGAGGATCACTAACGTGGAATCAATTTGTTGTTTTAACACTCAGCTATTAAAGCCTCGTTCGTACACACGATCGGATTGTTGGCCAACAAAGCGTCGGACTTTTGTTCCAAAGGGCGTGTCCTGTGAACTTGTCTTGCATATAAACGGTACACAGTTGTCGGCCAACAAACACAAACGTACTGAAGTACTACATGGAATTTCAGCTCTTGAGCGCCACCCTTTGGGCACCTTCTGCTAATGTTGTGTTTGGTGAGCATTGATTCCCAGCATGCGTGTTTATACTTTTGTGTGACGGACTTGTGTACACACGATACAAAAATCTGACAACAGACCGTTGTCTGCCAAAAATTTACTAGCCTGCTAACCAACATTTGTTGGCGGAAAGTTGGCCAACAATTGTCTGACGGAGCGTACTAACGGTCGGATTTTAGGCAAACAGTCTGTCATCACACAATTCCCGGACGAAAATCCGATCGTGTGTACGAGGCTTTAGATTCAACAATGTTTTGGCTCAGAAGTTCTCCTCCTTCCCTCCCCCTGCAGTCTTCTGGGACACGGACAGGTCCCAGAAGACTGCATCCACCCCTCACGATGCGCAGTGCGACTCGCACATGCCCAGTGGGCACCTGGCTGTGAAGCCACAAGCTGTCACAGCCGGGTGCCCATAGTGAAGATGCCGAAGCCGGGGACCAAAGACAGCGAGTGAGACCGACTGGGGTGAGCACACCGCAGGATCGTGGGACAGGCGAGTGGCTGTTTTTTTTAACAGTCAGCAGTTACAGTTTTTGTAGCTGCTGGCTTATTTTTTTCACAGGTGGCTGGAACTCCTCTAATGCTTCTCTATGAAATGTTGCAGCAATCGCTATGCTTAGCTACCAAACAGAGAGCGCAGCCCAAAGCTGTAGCAAATCGCCAGTGACCAGAGCATTTTAAATTGTTAGCTACAGACTGAGGTTAACCACCGGCATTAGCGATCAGTAAAAGTGATTAATCTCTGTAAAAAAATGTCATTAAAAAATTGCGTGTCACATGCCTAATAGCAAAACAAAAATTATTTGACAATCCAATATAGGCTTACATGAAAAATCTCCTTTCATGTCAAGAGTGCTGCCTGTCTGCTGGCCAATTCTTTCCACAACTTTCTGGATTCCCTGCATGCTTTGCAGCTTCTCTCTCTGCAATCACTAAGGACTACATATCCCATGGAACCGTGCTGCCTGCAAGCAGTGAATCCTGTATTGACTCCGCCTCCTGAACTCCTCTCAACACCACTGTAGTTCAGTTTTGTTTTATCAAACTGTAATTACTCTATAAG
>CM053032.1:44705214-44789405 GCA_028564925.1 Lithobates sylvaticus | reverse complement strand
GATCTGATCAGATCTATACTAGCTTTCCCAGCAGTTTAGGGTTCCAAAAAAACGCATTGTTAGCGGGATCAGCCCAGATACCTGCTAGCACCTGCGTTTTCCCCCCCCCGCCCAGCCCAGCCCACCCAATTGCAGTATCGATCGATCACTGTCACTTACAAAACACTAAGCACACATAACTGCAGCGTTCACAGAGTCAGGCCTGATCCCTGCGATCGCTAACATATTTTTTTGTGGTAGCGTTTTGATTCAGGTCGCTTCAGTCAGGAGCTTTATTTACCTGTGAATCTCAAAAATATAAAAAAAATAAAATAGTTGTCGTTTTATTGTTCTCTCTCTCACTCTCTTTTCTCTCTCTATTTTGAATCTTTTTTTACTCCATTCTATTCTGCAATGTTTTATTATGTTTTATCATGCTTGCTTTCAGGTATGTAATTTTGTTTACTGTGTTTTCGTGTTAACCATTTTTTTGTTTTCAGGTGCGCCATTCAGTTGCAGCGCGGATTTATTTATCTTGACAGCAACAGCGTTTGCTCCCACGATACATAAAGACGCGACTCCAACACTGTAGGAGGTGATGTCACCACCACAGTTAACAAAAAAAAGAGCATATATGCCGAAAGCATGGGGGCAGCAGGGGGGGGGGAGCCGCGATTGGCTCCTAATGCCACGTACATACGGTCGAAATTCCGAAATTCGCGACCGTGTGTACATGGCATAACTTTTGCGGGAGGATGCCCCCATGCTTCGGCATATATAAATGGGGCATGTATGCACATCATTAGAAGTGGGTGGATGAAGGGAGGTATTCTAATGGGTGGGCATACCCACCAATCAATCTCATTTTTTTTCGTTCAGAGCCAAGAGGCTGCATGAAAAAAAAAGATTACAATATATGTCCAGTATGTTGCTGGACTTTGAATGGTTATACCAGAATGATGCCTGCAGGTTTAGGTATCATCTTGGTATCATTCTTTTCAGCCAGTGATCGGCTTTCTTGTAAAAGCAATTCTAGCGGGTAATTAGCCTCTAAACTGCTTTTACAAGCAGTGGGAGGGAATGTCCCCCCTCCCGGATATAAAACCGCGCCATTGGGAAATTGGGAAAGCGTTTTATCACACCATCTTGGTGTGGTCAGATGCTTTGAGGGCAGAGGAAAGATCTAGGGTCTAATAGACCCCAATTTTTTCAAAAAAAAGAGTACCTGTCACTGCCTATTGCTATCATAGGGGATATTTACATTCCCTGAGATAACAATAAAAATCATAACAAAGAAAAAAAATGGAAGGAACAGTTTTAAAAATAAAATAAAAAAAAAGCTAAATATAATAAAAAAAACAAAAAAAAAAAAAAAAAAAGCACCCCTGCCCCCCCTTCTCTTGCGCAAAGGCGTACACAACAAGCGTTGGTCTGGCGTCATACGTAAACAGCAATTGCACCATGCATGTGAGGTATCACCGCAAGGTCAGATCGAGGGCAGTAATTTTAGCAGTAGACTCCTCCTCCGTGAATCTAATGGTGTATCATGTAAAGGCTTTTAAAGGCTTTTAAAAAAATGTATGTAGTTTGTCGCCACTGCGTGTTTGTGCGCAATTTATAAGCATGTCGTGTTTGGTATCCATGTACTCGGCCTAAGATCATATTTTTTTATTTCATCAAAAATTTGAGCATATAGTGTGTTTTAGTGCATTAAAATAAAAAAAGTGTATTTTTTTTTCCACAAAAAAATGCGTTTGAAAAATCGCTGCGCAAAATACTGTGTGGAAAAAAAAAATGCAAAACACCCACCATTTAATCTGTAGGGCCTTTGCTTTAACAATATATATAGTGTTTGGGGGTTCAACGTAATTTTCCTGCTTGCAAAAAAAAAATATGTTTTCATGTAAACAAAAAGTTGTCAGAAAAGGCTTTTTGTCTACAAGTGGTTAGAAGAGTGGGTGACGTGTGACATAGGCTTCTAAATGTTGTGTCATAAAAATGCCAGGACAGTTCAAACCCCCCCCCAAATGACCCCATTTTGGAAAGTAGACACCCCAAGCTATTTGCTGAGAGCAATGTTGAGCCCATTAAATATTTTTTTTTTTGTCCCAAGAGATTGAATAATGAAAAAAAAAAAATATATATATTTTTTTTTACAAAAAGTTGTCACTAAATGATATATTTGCTCAAACATGTCATGGGCATATGTGGAAATACACCCCAAAATACATTCTGTTGCTTCTCCTGAGTACGGGGATACCACATGTGTGGGACTTTTTTGGAGCCTAGCTGCGTACGGAACCCCCAAAAACCAATCACCCGCCTTCAGGCTTTCTAAGGGTGTAATTTTTTTATTTCACTTCTCACTGCCAATCACAGTTTCGGAGGCCATGGAATGCCCAGATGGCATAAAAGAGCCAAAGAAAACCCATAAAAACCTTAAAAAAAAAAAAAGCAACAAAAAAAAAAAAAAAAAAAAAAAAAAAAAAAAAAAGAAAAAAAATAAAACAAAAAAAAAACCCCCAACCCACTACCCCCAAAATGACCCCATATTTTGGAAAGTAGACACCCCAAGCTATTTGCTGAGAGGTATGGTGAGTATTTTGCAGATCTCGCTTTTTGTCACAAAGTTTTGAAAATTGAAAAAAGAAAAAAAATTTAATTTTTTTTCTTTAACTTCTTCACTCTTCCATTTCAAAAACAAATGAGAGCTGTAAAATACTCACCATGCCTCTCAACAAATAGCTTGGGGTGTCTACTTTCCAAAATGGGGTCATTTGGGGGGGTTTTGTGCTATTTTTGGCATTTTATGGCCTTCGAAACTGTGATAGGTAGTGAGGAGTGAAATCAAAAATTTGCACCCTTAGAAATCCTGAAGGCGTGCTTGGGTTTCGGGCCCCCGTACGCGGCTAGGCTCCCAAAAAGTCCCACACATGTGGTATCCCCCATACTCAGGAGAAGCAGCAAAATGTATTTTGGGTGCAATTCCACATATAACTATGGCATGTGTGAGCAATATATCATTTAGTGACAACTTTTTGAAAAAAAAATTTTTTTATTTTTTATTTTTTGTCTTTATTCAATCACTTGGGACTTAAAAAAAAAATATTCAATGGCTCAACATGCGCTCTCAGCAAATAGCTTGGGGTGTCTACTTTCCAAAATGGGGTCATTTTGGGGGGTTTTGTGCAATTTTGCTTCTATATTGGCATTTTATGGCCGTCGAAACAGTGATAGAGTAGTGAGAGAGTGAAATCAAAAAAATTTGCACCCCTTAGAAATCCTGAAGGCGGTGCTTGGGTTTCGTGGGCCCCGTACGCGGCTAGGCTCCAAAAAGTCCCACACATGTGGTATCCCCATACTCAGGAGAAGCAGTGCTAAATGTTATTTTGGGGTGCAATTCCACATATAACCATGGCATGTGTGAGCAATATATCATTTAGTGACAACTTTTTGAAAACATTATTTTTTTTTTTTTTTTTTCTTATTCAATCACTTGGGACTAAAAAAAAAAAATTTATTTCAATGGGCTCTACATCCTCTCAGCAAATAGCTTGGGTTTCTACTTGCCAAAATGGGGTCATTTGGGGGGGTTTGAGCTATTTTGGCATTTTATGGCCTTCGAAACTGTGATAGGTAGTGAGGAGTGAAATCAAAAATTTGCACCCTTAGAAATCCTGAAGGACGTGCTTGGGTTTCGGGGCCCCGTACGCGCTATGCTCCCAAAAAGTCCCACAAATGTGGTATCCCCATACTCAGAGAAGCAGCAAAATTAATTGGGTGCAATTCCACATTAACTATGCAGTGTGAGGCAATATATCATTATAGACAACTATTTTTTTATTTTTTTTTGAATTTTTATTTTTAGTCTTTAATCATCACTTAGGACTAAAAAAAAAAATATTCAATGGGGCATCAACATGCCTTCACAAATAGCTTGGTGTCTACATTCCAAAATGGGTCATTTGGTGGTTATTGTGCAATTTGGCATTTTATGGCCTTCGAAACTGTTAAAGGTAGTGAGGATGAAATCAAAAATTTGCACCCTTAGAATCCTGAAGGAGTGCTCGGTTTCGGGCCCCGAACCGGCTAGGCTCCAAAAAGTCCACCCATTGTATCACCCAAACTCAGAGGAAGCAGCTAAATGTAATTTTTGGGGTGCAATTCCACTATAACCATGGCTGTGTGAGCAATATAATCCCTTTTAGTGACAACTTTTTGAAAACATTTTTTTTTTTTTTGTCGTTATTCAATCACTTGACTAAAAAAAAAATATTCAATGTGCTCAACATGCCTCTCAGCAAATAGCTTGGGGTGTCTAATGTCCAAAATGGGGTTCATTTGGGGGTTTGTGCTATATTGGCAGTTTATGGCCGTCGAAACTGTGGATAGAAGTGAGGAGTGGGAAATCAAAAATTTGCACCCCTTTAGAAATCCCTGAAGGCGGTGGGCTTGTGTTACGGCGGCCCCGTACGCGGCTTAGGCTCCCAAAAATTCCGCTCCCATGGGTATCCCCATACTCAGGAGAAGCAGCTAAATGTATTTTGGGGTGCAATTCCCCATATAACCAAGGCAATGTGTGAGCAATTATATCATTTAGTGACAACTTTTTTGAAAACATTATTTTTTTTTTTTTCTTTGTCCTATATCCACTCACTTGGGACTAAAAAAAAAAAATTTATTTCAATGGGCTCTACATGCCTCTCACAAATAGCGTGGGGTTTCCACTTTCCAAAATGGGTCATTTGGGGGGTTTTTGTACTTCCCTGCCATTTTAGCATCCTCAGAAATGAGATTAGGCAGTCAAAAATTAAAAGCGGTAAAATTCGCAAAAAATGTTCTCTAGACATTTGTAGACGCTATAACTTTTGCGCAAAACCATATAATATATAACGCATAATTGCATTTATTTATACTAAAGACATGTGTCTTTAACATACATTTTGGCCCTAATGTTTGATTAAAATTGAGTTCTATTGGATTTGTTCTTATAACTCAAATTAGAAATATCTTTTTTGTATCAAAATTGGCAGTCTTTTATTCCGTTTTATAGCGCAAAAAATAAAAATCACAGAGGCAATCAATTACCATCAAATTAAAGCTCTATTTGTGGAAGAAAAGGACGCCAATTTCGTTTGGGTACAACATTGCATGACCGCGCAATTACCAGTAAAAGCAGTGCAGTGCGAAATTGAAAAAAAGACCTCTGGTCCTTTGGCTGCCAAATGGGCCGGGGCTGAAGTGGTTAAATAAAACAGTATCAAGCTATGGAGGACTGCTTGGTTTTTATCTCCCCATACATGCACACATGATGGAGTAACACAGAAGAGCATCTATCCATTCCAAACGAGAGCAGCAGGGGCAGTGTAAGAAAGGCTGTTGGTTTTGTATGTAAAGCGTTTGTGTGAGTTCTGGTGAGTGTGGAGACAAAGGAGGGGAGCATGGTGAGTTCTTCACACAGATCACTGGATGTTATGAAACTTGAATCACTGCGCACTTTTTTAAGCACCACGGACTAATTATGTTTTTGAACTTCATTATATAGTACTACTGGGATATCAATGCTGAAATGTATGTATTTATAGGCACAGAGCACTTTTGCATATATGAACTTTTATATATGATTTTTACATATGTATTGACTCAGATATTGAGCACTTTACATTATGAATAGATTTTTTTTTTGTTTATAATGATCAGTAACACTGAATTGAGCAATATACACTTTATTAGTGTGTATACCCATATTGGTATATATATATAGTAGTAGCGCTGCATTTAGAACTTGATTAAGGTTATCCCAACATAGGGATAATCATTTTGCAGGCAGGCAGCTACACAGGTAAAAGCTATTTTTTAACCCTTATATCAAATGTAACACAAATGTGCAGTGTTACTTTAACACCTCATTTGCATACTAACAGATGGAAAGTAATTCTCGGTATAATTTAGCATCCTTCAGGGCCCATTCATACCAGAGCATTTTGTAGCTTGATGTAACAAACGTGCAACAAATCCCAATGTTTTAAATGGTGCCTGTTCACACCTTAATGCTCAGGCGCCTTTGATTAGATCTTCACTATTCAAAAAAGTACAGGATCTTCTTTTCAGGCAAATTGTGGCCATTTTTGGCTCTATAGACCGCAACGAAAGCACCTGAAAAATGTAAAAAAAACATGTTATGTGCTTTTTTCAGATGTGAAGTATAACTCAAGGGGGCAAAAACCAATGATCCTGCCCAGTGGTGGGACAAGGTATTTCAGTGCCCAGGGCGAGGATGCCAAAATGCGCCCCCCACGCAGAGCAGGGGGCGGAGATAGTAGAAGCATTTGCCGCACACATAAATATATGTGATGGTTGCGGAGTGCACCAGTATTACTATTTACATTTGTGATTGGTCATCACAATGATCACAAAGCACACATCCAATTAGATTGCTTTGATGACGACTTGGTTCGCCGCCAACAATGAGTAACCTGGCTGCCCAAAGGTGATTTTTGAAAATTATAAATAAGATGAGAATAAAGATGACAGGGAAAACAATTGTCATTGTTAGTACTTATGCACAAGAACACAATGCTGTAGGTGAGCATACACTATACAATCTGATTGTACAATCTCTGCACAATTACCTTTAGATTTACCAAAATTTTGTAATATATGGCCAAACCTAAACAATTAATTTAAGTAGTATCCAATCAGGCAGGACTTTGTACTACATAGTTAGTGGTAGAGCCAAAAGATATTGTACAATCAGATTGTTTACTGTATGGTAAGCTGTAGGCTGGCCATAGATGGATTCGTTTTTTTTTTTTTTTTTTTAGTCCATGTCTGATCAAAAAAAACTGAACAGATCCACACAACTAAGGTGGATGAGGGAATCCTTTCCACTGAGACCTCTATGTCAGCCCTGCAGATTAAAGGAAACATTTTTGCTGGTTTGAGAGAAGTTGATCATTAAAAATGTACTTCACCTTTAGTAGGAATAGTCATAGATGCATTACAACGTATCCGGTCATTGCTGGACCAGTCAAATTTCCATCTATGGCCAGCTTGATTAGCTCCTGTGTAAAATCCTTGTTTTCTTATACCTGGGGAGTCGGGGAACTCACTAAGTCTCCATGAATAGGAGTTCTTTAGGGCCCATTCACATGTGGTGCAGACATGTGTGTCCTGTGCAGGGCTCTTTTATTTATGAGGACAGGGATGGACGGGCATTGTGTGCACCCCTGTGCCAGTGTCCTATTCACTTCTATTGGGACCCGCACCTGCATGTCATATTAGGATACAGTTGCTGTGTCCATGCAGCCTCATGTCCCAGTAGATATGAATGGGGTGCTGACATTGGGATGTGCACAACACCTATGTAACCCCGTGCTGATAAAAGTCAGCCTTGCATTAGAGACATGTTTGCACCTCTTGGACCTTTACTAAAAAGAACAGCAATTAACAGTAATATGAAGACTGAAAGTTACCTGTCAGCTGAGAGACAGGGAACACTCAGTTTGGCCATGCAGGAGAGAGGAGGAGACCTGAGGGGAAGAGCAGGAGGAGGGGGCACTACACAGAGGAGGAGGGGGTGTTGTATCATTAGCCGTCCCCCATCACGAAGTGTCCGCTGTGTACTGCGCATGCGCAGTACACAGGACACCCTGATTCCGAAAATTGCCGAGGATGAACGGCGCCTGCGCCGTGAGTCCACTTTCAAGCCCCACCATCCAAGTGGGTATAGAGTTAGAATATAAAAGAGCCGAGCGCAGGGAGGCCGTGCCCGAAGCGTGGCGAGCGAAGCGAGCCCTCGAGGGCCCCTCTAAGTTTGACTAACCCTATGTCCGCTTGGATGCTGGGGGCTTCACCTCGACTCATGGCGCAGGCGCCGTTCATCTTCCGACAATTTCTGAAAATCTTCATGCTCCGTACTGCGCATGCGCTGCGCATGCGCAGTACACTTCGGACTGCTAGTGACAGCCGGACACTTGGTGATAGAACAGGGGCACTACACAGAGGAGGAGGGGGCACTACACAGAGGAGGAGGGGGCACTACACAGAGGAGGAGGGGGCACTACACAGAGGAGGAATGGGATCCAGATGTTCAGAGCAGGGACAGATAAAAACAGCAGCCTAGGTGGGGGGTGGAGGGTGTGATCTCCCACTGACATCGGGACACTGTGAAAGATAAGGCAGGAGAGATAGACATGACTGGAGAGGGGGGAGAGAAACCGCTGATCGGGCGAGGAGAGAAGCAGGAACGCTGTGAGTTTTGCGCACACCCCTCTTGTACCCCTCCTAACCAGAAAGAACGAACCCCTAATTTTCCAGCATAAGGGTCTAACATTCTTTGATCTGGTGAGGGGGTGCTCAAAGAATCTCCTCTCTAACTCCCCATATAATTTACTAGGTCGGTGGCGTCACATGGGGCAGTGCCACCAGGTGACGTCACCAGGTGGCTCCGCCCCTTACCTATTTAAAAACTGTCAGACGGCAGAGAAAGCAGTTGGTGGCTAGCAAACGTTGCGCCTGGTGGGGCGAGCACCATAATTGACAATAGATCGGCATCGGGGGGACATTGTTTTTTTATTTAAAAAAAAAGAAATTTTCAAAAACTGTGTGTGTGTTTTTATTCCTTTTTGACACTTATTTTTGGAGGTTGATGCAAAGAACACTACTGTGGTGGCAATGCTACACTTTGGTTTTATTTCACACATATACAAGGTCAAATTTTATTGATATATTTCATTTTATTTCATTTTGCAGATTCTTCCTCTAGTAGTTCTAGAGCGGAGTGGCTGGCTGGCTCAGATGCAGACTCAGGCCCCTTTAACTCTTTTTCTCACAGCAAGGGAAGCTTATTTTCTATGCTTTTCTCCCTCAGCAGCCACCACTGAAGAGACAACGGTAGCTGTCCAAATGGTCTGCAGGTGCTAATGATCATCAATTTCATATGTAGGCTGAAACAGTCATTAACTGAAATTGAAACAGCTGTGTAGGAGGCTTAAAACTGGGTGAGGAAAAGCTAAACTCTGCTACTAAGGTGAGGTTGTGGAAGACAGTTTCATGTCACAGGTCATACACCAAGAATGAGCACAGCAACAAGACACAAGGTAGTTAAACTGCATCAGCAAGGTCTCTCTCAGGTAAAGACTTCAGAGCAGACTGGTGTTTCAAGATGTGCTGTTCAAACTCTTTTGAAGAACACAAAGAAACGGGAAATGTTGAAGACTGTAGACTCAATGGTTGGCCAAGGAAACTTAATGCAGCAGATGAAAGATACATCATGCCATGAAATGTCCAGCAGTGCCATCAGCACACAGCTGACAGAAACCAGTGGGACTCAGGTACAACCATCTACTATCCAGATAAGTCTGGAAACAGGGCTAAGCGACTCAACAGTGTACAAAAAAATAGGGACTGGGGTGCAGAAAAAAGGGCAGAAAATACTTTGGACCGATGAGCCAAAATTTGAAATATTTGGCTGTAGCAGGAGGCAGTTTTTTTTCCAAAGGGCTGGAGAGCGTTACAATAATGAGTGTCTGCAGGCAACAGTAAAGCATGGTGGAGGGTTCGTTGCAAGTTTGGGGCTGCATTTATCCAAATGGAGTTGGAGATTTGGTCAGGATTAATGGTGTTCTCAATGCTGAGAAACACAGGCAGATACTTATCCATGATGCCATGGTCCCAAATTTATTCTGCAGCAGGACAACGACCCTAAACAAACAGCCAATCTCATTAAGAACTATCTTCAGCGTAAAGTACAAGGCGTTCTGGAAGTGATGGTTTGGCTCCCACAGAGCCCTGATCAGCCCTGAACAGCATTGAGTCTGTCTGGGATTTCATGATGAGACAGAAGGATTTGAGGCAGTCTACATAGTAGATGTTTGGAAAAACCTATCTACTGAGTTCTTTACTACAAGTGTACATATTATTATTATACAGGATTTATATAGCGCCAACAGTTTGCGCAGCACTTTACAACATGAGGGCAGACAGTACACTTACAATACAAATCAATACAGGAGGGATCAGAGGGCCCTGCTCGTTAGAGCTTAGAATCTAGAAGGGACATAGAAGAATTTATTTATTTTTTTTTTCACAATTTATTTTTATTGTAAAGTCTTAAAGAAATACAATATGTACAATGCATACAGATACTAAAGAGTATACCAAAAGGTGCTATAAGTGATAATTTCTATGCATTATTTAGTGAACATGCTAAAAATAATTTATGCTGTTTTGAAGGCAAAGGGTGATCACACCAAATAATATTGATTTAATTTGGATTTCTCTTCTGTTCATTTACTTTCCATTTTGACAATTGACAACAATGAATTATTAACCCCGAATAACGTGAGCTGTAACCGGAGTCACCGGAGAGAGTTTTACACTATGGGAGCATCCCTTCTTCTTTTATGATTCCATGCCGATGCTGTTGGGTTTGGGTCTGCATTCCTGGAGGAGTCCCATATACAGACCTGGTCCGATAGGAAATTTTGTCCCAAGTTTCATCTCGAGGCCATCCATACCTGGTGAAGTCCGGATCATGTGGTGAGGTCCTACGGTCCAGGGTACATCCAGTACCATCTTCATACAGGCTTGGTTTAAGCTTGCCTCCGGTAAGCTTAATGGTAGAGTGGTGGTGGATCACACGTATTGGTGGAATCTATTTCAAGTTTGGTGGCACTAGCTGGACATCACACTGATATATAATTTTCATTTCTTTGGACACTCACTGTTGTTACAAATCTTGGACTTTATTGCACAAGGATTTTATGGTTTATTGTACCAAAATGGTTCAACACTTTATGTGTCACGTATAGTTATACACATAGGGTATTTTGTCATTTATGGTATTTTGTTATGGCCATTTTGTATTTTGTGTGATTTTACAGTCACTTATGTTCACTTAAGTCACATTAATTCATATAGCGTGGCTTTTTGTTTATTATTGTTCTGTTAATGTGCATATCTCACATTTTTTTAGCTGCTGCTTTATTTCATTTTTCTTTTTTAATTTGTCTGTATGACATACACTTATTATTTTTTTAGGGTTTAGCGCGGTGTTAGCTCCTTTTATTTCAATGAATTATTAACGCTTCTATTTCTGAAAGTATTGTTAATTTACAGAATTTTTTCACACCTGCCTAAAACCTCTGCACGATAGAGGGACATGCAGGAACCAAAGAACATTTGCCTACATTTTCATGAACTCAGATTCAGGGCTGTTTGGAAGAGGATAGCAACCACTACAGAGTTCTAGATTGGATTGAGTTAGGCCCCTTTCACACGGGCCGGATCCGTATTGATCCGCCCCGTGAAGATCCGCTGCTCAGCGGGGATCGCTCAGCTGATCCCGGCTGAGCCGGCTGATGACAGGGCGGTCCCTGCACACTGTGCAGGGACCGCCCTGTCAGATCTCCGCTCTCCTCTATGGGGGATCGGATGCACATGGACCGTCTGTCCGTGTTCATCCGATCCGCTCTGCAGACGGATGGAAAGATAGGGTTTTCCTCCGTCTGCAGAATCGGACAATAGCGGAGGCGAACGATAGCGGGTGTCAGCGGATGCTCATCCGCTGACACCCGCTATCCCATAGGGGTGCATGTATGTCAGTTTTTCATCCAAAAACGGATGGGTGAAAAACGGACATACATGGCATGTGTGAAAGGGGCCTAAGATTAAAGAGACTATTAAGATTTAGCAGGGTACCCAGGTTCTGATCATAAATGGCTGCATGATTCCTTGAGCTAATCAGCAGTTGAGCTAAATCATCTGAGTCAGTTTGATTGTAAAACAAGGTGCTTTGACTGGAGTGTATGTGTCATTTTGGCAGCCATTGTGATTTTATGCATGGGTGACAACCTCACCTTAAAATGTGTCCAGAACAAAGTGTAGACTCAAGTGCAAGCCGCAGCCAAAATAAAATACAGTCTGAAGTATAAAGGCAAGACACGCTTCCAATTTCTGTAGCAGTAAACTACAATCATTTGGGCATCCCATCATCAGACTAGAATTACTTGGAGAACAAATTTATTTTAATAGCCGTATTCCGAGACACTAAAATTTCTCTCCCAGTCAGCATGACTTTTGCCCCTAAAAAAAAAGTCTGATTACCGACATAAAATTAAGCAGGAGGTTGTCTCACTCTCGTAAACAACGTCCCTGTCAGGCCTTCCTGCCGGTAAACTTACGTACAGAGTAAATGGATTTTTTTTAATACTTCTCTACCTGCATTAAATAAAGACACTCTGAGTCTAGCCGGATTCAAGAGGCCTGCGTTTAAAGTAAACTTTTTTTTTATCCCAAATGATAAAAATACGAAATAAATGCTCCCGCCTTGCTTAAACATTTCAGTAAGATATATAGTATAAGATATTTTAAATGTATTCCATACTTTTATAAATGCGAGTCTGTTTATTATTCTGCATTTATAGTGCTATTTGATGCTGGAGTAACAGGGAAACCTTTAAAGGCCCATTCACACCTATGCACTGCCATAATCTATGCATTAGTACACACCATGCAAGCATTGTGGTGCCATATGTTTTTAATAGCATGCAATTGTGCTGTGTGTTGTAGTGCCCTGTGATGTTAAAAATGGTTTGTGTCCATTTTTTTTTTTTGTGTTTTTTTCAAGTTTATAGGTTTTTTCATCCGCTACTTTTTTACAATCTATATGTAATCTTTGTTTTTCAGATGACATTTAATGCATGGTAAAAGATTTCCAGAGCACAGTAAGTTAGACAGGACAATGGAAGATGCAGGATTTGAGACTCTCGCTTGTCTGATTGAAACTTCAGCTACATGCAGGAGAATACAAATTATTACTATAAACATAAACAGTATATATATAAATATGGCACGAAGCCTGATGAAGAGCATGGTATGCTTGTAACTGTACAGTAGCATGTAACTATTTTATGCCTTGTAGAGCATCTGATATAAATACATTTTTAAATTGGAGAACGTGTCCCATCGTTTTTTCTATAAATTATATATATATATATATATATATATATATATATATATATATATATATGCCGTTACCTCACTTACTTGCTTCTCCGTCTTGGGGATCTCGTGGAAAGTGGCCCAAAGAAATGTTGAGACTGACACTCAATCCTCTTTTGGCTTATTTATTTGCAAAAAGAAGACAAAGTCTCTCAATAAAGGGTAGAGGGTTAGGGGTGAGTTCAGGTACTTAGATTGCAGGGTGAAGATTTTAGAAGAATCCAGAGGATATTACTGTTTCACAAACTGGATTCCTGCAACCCCTGGATAGGTCTCTCTCACTAGGCCTAGCAGCCGGTAGAATGCTCAGTAAAGTCTCTGCCACAGACTTGTAAGTTACACTTGAGCGTCACTGAGGGATTGGATGAACTTTAAAGAACTAACATACGGTACCAGTTTCTCTCAGCCGATCCGGCAATACCGTATGAGTGTTGATCCAGGTTGCGTCCTTCAACTAAGTCTCTAGGCTCCTTCAGAGAAGACAGCCTTGCACACAGCCTTCTCCTGAAAGGGTCCTCCCCTGGGGTTCTTCAGTTGCTGGGCCTCTCCCTTCAGATGAGACGACACTGGACCTTCCTTGGATCAGTAGGCTCCGAAAGTTACTCGGGCCTATCCCTTTAGTTGCGTTGCCTCGGGCCAGCCAGCCCTGCGACACAGGACACTTGGTTCCGCACACCAGGCCAGGAGGTCCATGAGGCTGGGTCAGGAGGACCACCAGAACCACAGAAAATAATAGAACAGACAGAAAATAATCTACCGCCAACATGGCATCGGTACCTTAAATACCACCCCCCAGAAATCACAGCAGGAGAACATTCCCACTGGGCTGGTTCCGAGAAATAAGTGGCATCCAGCTAGACTGCAGTTCTACTCTTGCCGGCTGTAACAGCGACACCTGCGGTCAAGGAGAACCCAGTGCAACCCAGCTGGACTGGTACTGAAACCAGAAATTTGGAGAAATTAGCCTGAAGCCCAACTGTGGCTTCAGGCAACTTAATTTTCAAAAAACAATAGCGCCTGCTCGTCAGGAGCCAGCGCTATATATATATATATATATATATATATATATATATATATATATACTATATATATATATATATATAAAAATACACTATATTGCTTAATGTATTGGGATGCCTGCCTTTACACGCACATGAATTTCAATGGCATCCCAGTCCTAGTCTGTAGGGTTCAATATTGAGTTGGCCCACCCTTTACAGCTATAACAGCTTTAACTCTTCTGAGAAGGCTGTCCACAAGGTTTAGGAGTGTATCTGGGAATGTTTAACCATTCTTCCAGAAGCACATTTGTGAGGTCAGGCACTAATGTGGACGAGAAGGCCTGGCTAGCAGTCTCCGCTCTAATTCAAATTCCCAAAGGTGTTCTATCGGGTTGAGGCCAGTCAAGTTCCTCCACTCCAAACTCGCTCATCCGTGTCTTTATGGACCGTTCTTTGTGCACTGGTCCAAATCATGACTACACCTTAAAGTAGTTGTAAAGTCATAAGGTTTTTTATCTTAATGCATTCTATGCATTAAGATGAAAAACCTTCTGTGTGCACCAGCCGCCCCAGCACCCCCTAATACTTACCAGAGCCCCCTCTCTGTCCATTGATGTCCACTTATCCCTCGGCCATCCGTGACTATCCCCCCTGATTGGCTGAGACACAGCAGTGGCGCCCATTGGCTCCTGCTGCTGCCAATCAATGTTAGCCGGCTAATTAGGAGAGAGGGGGGGCAGGGCCGGGCCGCAGCTCCGTGTCTGAATGGACACAGAGAGCTGGGACTCAGGTCTGGGCCCCCATATCAAACTGCTTGCTGTGGGGGAACTCAACAGGAGGGAGGGGTCAGGAGAGCCAAAGAGGGACTCAAAGGGGCGGGCCGGGCAGCAGCTCCGTGTCTAAATGGACACAGGGAGCTGTGACTCAGGTCTGGGCCCCCATATCAAACTACTTTATGTGGGGGTACTCAACAGGAGGGAGGGGCCACAAGAGCCAAAGAGGGACCCGAGAAGAGGAGGATCCGGGCAGCTCTGTGCAAAACCACTTCACAGAGCAGGTAAGTATAACATGTTTATTATTTTTATTGAAAAAAACAAAACAAGACTTTACAATCACTTTAAAGACTGCAGTCATTGTTTGGCAAACAATTTTCAACCCAGATCCTTTCATTTTCCAATCAAAGTTTGTTGAGCCAATGGTACCAACAGGGCCACCAATGGCTTGAATTTGGGTTGACAAGGTGAGCCACGAATGGCTAGCCTTAGAAGCTCTGTTTTCTCTAGAGAAAAGGGAATGATTCTTTTTTTGTTTGTTTGTAAGCACCACATTTGCATATAAAACACACTGGAGTGAAGACTAGTTTGCAGGTTTGGGTGGAAGGCAATTCGAGAGGCAGCCTTCTCACTTACAATATTCTCTGGGACAGATCTATAGCCAACTTGAGTCTACAATGCATAAAAATAGGGCAATCTTAGATCTGTGGTCTATTTCTGAAGTATTTCTCTGCAATGTAACTGAAAGTATATAACTCCAATCTATTTCTTCCCTAGCTCAGGAGAAAAACACAACTCATCTTAAGAGAACATTGAAAAATTGCAGATTAGCTGAAGAAAAATGTACAAGCTATAACTCCTGTACTCCGCAATGAACAAAATCTCCATTGTGGACAAAATTAATTCTGACTATGGCAGCAAAACAAGTCGCAGTATTTGTCTTTACTCATGCAAAGATCATATCTCACCATCCCGCTAACCAGGAACAAATGTAAGGTAGAGCTTATACAGAGATAAGGCTTTTTATGTATCTCCATCTGTATATTTTGATTCACGTTTCCATAAACCAATTTTTCACTGTAATATTTTACATTTAAAACAGCTGTGCTGCAATGTTATTTGATGATATACAATAAAATAAACCAGAATTTTGGAAATATATTTCTAAATAACAGGACATCAGTAATGCAGACCTGTCTTATCCGGTTTTCGAAAAAGTGGTCTTTGTCTATACATTTCCAAATATATGTGGACGCTGCATGACATGGTGGACGCTGCATGACATGGCAGCTGAATACTTTTTTTTATGTGCACCAGAGCAACATAGAGAAACATTGGCAGCTGCCCTATGACTCCAAGCATTTATTTAACCACTTCAATACAGGGCACTTAAACACCTTCCTGTCCAGACCAATTTTGAGCTTTCAGCGCTGTCACACTTTGAATGACAATTGCGCGGTCATACAACACTGTACCCAAATGAAATTTTTTATCATTTTTTTCCCACAAATAGAGCTTTCTTTTGGTGGTGTTTGATCACCTCTGAGGTTTTTATTTTTTGCTAAACAAATAAAAAAAGACCGAAAATTGTGAAAAAAAATGTTTTTTTTTGTTTCAGTTTCAAAACTTTGTAAATAAGTACGTTTTCTCCTTCACTGATGGGCACTGATAGGTCTGCACTGATGGGCACTGATGAGGCGGCACTGATGGGCACCAATGAGGTGGCACCAATGAAGTGGCACTGAGGTGGCATTGATGGGCACTGATAGGCGGCACAGATAGGCGGCATGGATGGGCACTGATAGGCAGCATGGATGGGCACTGATAGCTGGCACGGATAGGCACTGATAGGTGGCACGGATAGGCACTGATAGGCGGCATTGTTTTTTTACTGATGGATGCCAATCAGTGCCAAACAATAATGCATGCCAATCAGTGATGCCCATTGTGGGCACTGATTGGCATCCATTGTGGGCACTGATTGGCATCCATTGGGGGCACTGTGTGTCATCCCTGGTGGTCTAGGGTGGCATACCTTTTGATGGGCATCCCTGGTGGTCTGGTGGCGTCCCTGGTGGTCCAGTGTGGGCATCCTCGGAGGGGGGGCTGCGCTGATAATCGATCAGCACAGACCCCCTTTCAGAGGAGCAGCCGATCGGCTCTCCTCTACTCGCGTCTGACAGACGCGAGTGAGGAAAAGCCGATTACCGGCTTTTCCTATTTACACTGTGATCAGCCGTGATTGGACACGGCTGATCACGTGGTAAAGAGTCTCCGTCGGAGACTCTTTACCAAGATCGTAGTTGCGGGGTGTCAGACTGACACCCTGCAACAACGATCGCCACGATGCGCGCCCTCGGGGGCGCGCAGCGGCTCAAAATCCTGAGGACGTCATATGACGTCCTGTCAGGATTTTACAACCACTTTGCCGCTGTCATTTGACAATGGGCGGGCAGCAAGTGGTTAATTAGCCCCCCAGCAAGGATGCATTTTTTAAAAAAATGCTCTAGCTGCAATATTCACCTCCTCTCTAGAACTGCTCCCTGCAGTAGTTTCATTCCAGCACCAGATGGCTTTAGCCTATCAAGATCTACAAAAAAAGGTAAGTATAACAAAAAAATAGCAATTGGTGGCAATGCCCCCTTGTAACTAGGTCCTGGATCAGGATATTTAATCTTCGGTTGAAAGAGGTGAATATTTGCAGATCCCCAGAAGCAGCCCTTTTTCACAAACTGCCTAATGAAGTGCCCAGGAAGTCAGTGAAATTGATCATTTATATATTGCTGGCAGCAAGGATCACAATTGTTAGGCATTGGAAGCAGTCGGTTATTCACAATGATTACGTCAAGAGAAAACTCGATTGGATCATGGTTAATGACAAGCTCACTCATATACTTCATAACGATTCTAAAAAGTTCGATAAGATATGGCACCTGTGGATTTGTTATATCCCGGCTCCCCAATGAGCTCCAGGTTGACCCTCTTCTTCTTCTCCTTCTCCATCCCCCCCTTTTTTTTCTGCTTCTTCTCTTTCTTTTCCCCCTTTCTCTGTTATCTACATTTAATGTATATTTGGGTGTCTTTAGGGCCTTATACGGTTGTGTGCCCAACGATAGTCTCAGGGATTAGTGTTGGGGGTCTCCACGCTTCTCCTTACCCATTATTTTCTTCCCAACCATCCCCACCCCAGTTCCCCCCATACCATGCCTTTGTTCCTGTCCTCCATCATACATAGCTGTATTCCTTGTTACCACTAAGAAATGTTTACTCTCTGACCCATTATTGTTCAGGACTACGTCTTTTTGTTTTATTTCTTGACGATGATGGATAGTACATTTAACCCTTTGGATATTAACCTGAGACCATTTTTTGCCTTTTGTATGCCTTTTTCTTCTGATGTTGGATTTTACTTATCCTTACTGTTCATACCTTATTTATCTGTGTCTTGATATGCTTACAACCTGAGAATTTGTTCTAGTGTTATTTCTATTTTTACCAGATCTTTTCAATAAAAACATTGAAAAAAATAGCAAACATCTGTGAGGGACCTGCAGCGAGGAAGGCAGATGCACTTGAGGGCAGCCAGTGTGAGCCCAGAGTCGGGCTTCAAACTTAGTTGAGAAACACACTGGAGAGATCGGCCTCTCCTGATGATGTCATTGTGATGAAACGCGTTGGTCAGGGCTTGCTGACATCATATCCCCTTACCTACTTCCGGTTAATGGCATGCAGATTAATGTCATTTGCCGGAGACACCATTGCATGTGTTTGTTGCTTGTGTAATGTGAGCATTAGTACTATGTGAGCAGTATTTCTATGTTTTTAAGACATTTTAACCACTTCCCGACCGCCCCATGTAGATATACGTCGGCAGAATGGCACGTACAGGCAGAACCACGTACCTGTACGTGCCATTCTTCAGGCGCGTGGGGGGTCCGATCGGACCCCCCCGTCCGGCGGGGACGGTCGGGATCGCTTCAGGAGCGATCCGGGATGAGGGGACGGCCAGTGGTTTCTGGCCACCCCCTCGCGATCGCTCCTGGCGAATCAGATGCTTCCTCTGTCTGTGTCAATCAAAACACAGGCAGAGGAAGTGATGTCACACTCGGTGCGCCGGTCTATGTGACCGGAACGCCGAGGAGTCAACACACACAGGTTAGTGCACCAACAGTACACTGACACCAGTACACATAGGCACACAAAACACCCCCTGTCACCCCCAGATCACCCCCAGATCAACCCCTCCCCCCCCCAGTCACAGTGTCACTAATTGCAGTGATCATTTATTTACTGATCACTGCATTTAGTGTCAGTGTGACTGTAATAACTGTCAGTGCAGTTAGTTTTAGGTCCAAGGTAGCCCCCCACCCCCCCCTAATAAAGGTTTAACCCCTTGATTGCCCCCCAGGTAACCCTTTCACCCCCTTTTGCCAGTGTCACTAAGCGATCGTTTTTTCTGATCGCTGTATTAGTGTCACTGCTGTCGCTAGGTAACCATTTTTTTTTTTAGGTAACCGCCATGTTTATATAGGTTCATAAAAAGGTTTATAGGTCAGGTACCCCCATATTACAACCAAAATAAAGGTTTTAACCCCCTGATTGCCCTAGAGTTAACCCTTTCACCAGTGATCACAGTATAACTGTCACTGGTGACGCTGGTTAGCCAGTTAGTTATTTCGTTATTTAGGTTCCCCGTCAGGTTTTATATAGTGTCAGGTACCCCCATATATTACCTAATAAAGGTTTTAACCCCCTGATTGCCCCTAGTTAACCCTTTCACCCCCTTTTGCCAGTGTCACTAAGCGATCGTTTTTCTAATCGCTGCATAAGTGTCACTGGTGCCGCTAGGTAGCCAGTTTTTTTTTTTTAGGTAACCGCCAGGTTTATATAGGTTCATAAATAGGTTTATAGGTCAGGTACCCCCATATTACAACCTAAATAAAGGTTTTAACCCCCTGATTGCCCCTAGAGTTAACTCTTTCACCAGTGATCACAGTATAACTGTCACTGGTGACGCTGGTTAGCCAGTTAGTTATTTAGGTTCCCCGTCAGGTTTTTATATAGCGTCAGGTACCCCCATATAATACCTAATAAAGGTTTTAACCCCCTGATTGCCCCTAGTTAACCCTTTCACCAGTGATCACCGTATAACTGTTACGGGTGACGCTGGTTAGATAGTTTGTTTTTTATACTGTCAGGGCACCCGCCATTTATTACCCAATAACGGTTTAACCCCCTGATCGCCCGGCGGGTGATATCAATTAGGTTTTAGGGTCAAATAGGTCTGCGTCGCCCCAGGTTAGTGCCAGCACCGCAAACACCCACGCACAAAGCATACACCTCCCTTAGTGGTACAGTATCTGAACAGATCAATATCTGATCTGATCAGATCTATACTAGCGTCCCAGCAGTTTAGGGTTCCAAAAAAACGCATTGTTAGCGGCATCAGCCCAGATACCTGCTAGCACCTGCTTTTTCCCCCTCCGCCCAGCCCAGCCCAGCCCACCCAAGTGCAGTATTGATCGATCACTGTCATTTAGAAAACACTAAGCACACATAACTGCAGCGTTCGCAGAGTCAGGCCTGATCCCTGCGATCGCTAACAGTTTTTTTGTGGTAGCGTTTTGATTCAGTCGCTAACAGTCAGGAGCTTTTTTACCTGTAAATCTCAAAAAAATAAAAAAATAGTTGTCGTTTTATTGTTCTCTCTCTATTGTTGCTCTTTTTTTACTCCATTCTATTCTGCAATGTTTTATTATGTTTTATCATGCTTGCTTTTCAGGTATGTAATTTTGTTTACTGTGTTTTAGTGTTAACCATTTTTTTGTTTTCAGGTGCGCCATTCAGTTGCAGCGCGGATTTATTTATCTTGACAGCAACAGTGTTTGCTCCCACGATACATAAAGACGCGACTCCAACACTGTAGGAGGTGATTTCACCACCACAGTTAAAAAAAAGAGCATATATGCCGAAGCATGGGGGCAGCAGGGGGGGGGAGCGATTGGCTCCTAATGCTGCGTACATACGGTCGAAATTCCGACGGAGCCTTGCCCCGTGGAAAAGTGCAACCGTGTGTACATGGCATAACTTTTGTGGGAGGATGCCCCCATGCTTCGGCATATATAAATGGTGCATGTATGCCCATCATTAGAAGTGGGTGGATGAAGGGAGGTATTCTAATGGTGGGCATACCCACCAATCAATCTCTTTTTTTCGTTCAGCCAAGAGGCTGCATGAAAAATAAAGATTACAATATATGTCCAGTATGTTGCTGGACTTTGAATGGTTATACCAGAATGATGCCTGCAGGTTTAGGTATCATCTTGGTATCATTCTTTTCAGCCAGTGATCGGCTTTCATGTAAAAGCAATTCTAGCGGGTAATTAGCCTCTAGACTGCTTTTACAAGCAGTGGGAGGGAATGTCCCCCCTCCCGGATATAAACGCGCCATTGGGAAATTGGGAAAGCGTTTTATCACACCGATCTTGGTGTGGTCAGATGCTTTGAGGGCAGAGGAAAGATCTAGGGTCTAACAGACCCCAATTTTTTCAAAAAAAGAGTACCTGTCACTGCCTATTGCTATCATAGGGGATATTTACATTCCGTGAGATAACAATAAAAATGATAACAAAAGAAAAAAATGGAGGGAACAGTTTTAAAATAAAATAAAAAAGCTAAATAAATAAAAAAAATTAAAAAAAAAAAAAAAAAAACACCCCTGCCCCCCCTTCTCTTGCGCAAAGGCGAACACAATCGTTGGTCTGGCGTCATACGTAAACAGCAATTGCACCATGCATGTGAGGTATCACCGCGAAGGTCAGATCGAGGGCAGTAATTTTAGCAGTAGACCTCCTCCGTGAATCTAATGTGGTATCATGTAAAGGCTTTTAAAGGCTTTTAAAAATGTATGTAGTTTGTCGCCACTGCGTGTTTGTGCGCAATTTCAAAGCATGTCCTGTTTGGTATCCATGTACTCGGCCTAAGATCATATTTTTTATTTCATCAAAAATTTGAGCAATGTAGTGTGTTTTAGTGCATTAAAATAAAAAAAAGTGTATTTTTTCCACAAAAAAATGCGTTTGAAAAATCGCTGCGCAAATACTGTGTGGAAAAAAAAAATGCAACACCCACCATTTTAATCTGTAGGGCCTTTGCTTTAACAATATATATAGTGTTTGGGGGTTCAACGTAATTTTCTTGCAACAAAAAAATATGTTTTCATGTAAACAAAAAGTGTCAGAAAGGGCTTTATCTTCAAGTGGTTAGAAGAGTGGGTGACGTGTGACATAGGCTTCTAAATGTTGTGCATAAAATGCCAGGACAGTTCAAACCCCCCCCAAATGACCCCATTTTGGAAAGTAGACACCCCAAGCTATTTGCTGAGAGCAATGTTGAGCCAATTAAATTTTTTTTTTTTTTGTCCCAAGAGATTGAATAATGAAAAAAAAAAATATATATATTTTTTTTTACAAAAAGTTGTCACTAAATGATATATTGCTCAAACATGCCATGGGCATATGTGGAAATACACCCCAAAATACATTCTGTTGCTTCTCCTGAGTACGGGGATACCACATGTGTGGGACTTTTTGGGAGCCTAGCCGCGTACGTCACCCCAAAAACCAAGCACCGCCTTCAGGCTTTCTAAGGGTGTAATTTTTTTATTTCACTTCTCACTGCCAATCACAGTTTCGGAGGCCATGGAATGCCCAGATGGCATAAAAACCCCCCAAAATGACCCCATTTTGGAAAGTAGACACCCCAAGCTATTTGCTGAGAGGTATGGTGAGTATTTTGCAGATCTCGCTTTTTGTCACAAAGTTTTGAAAATTGAAAAAAGAAAAAAAAAAATTTTTTTTTCTTTACTTTCTTCATTTTCAAAAACAAATGAGAGCTGTAAAATACTCACCATGCCTCTCAGCAAATAGCTTGGGGTGTCTACTTTCCAAAATGGGGTCATTTGGGGGGGTTTTGTGCTATTTTGGCATTTTATGGCCTTCGAAACTGTGATAGGTAGTGAGGAGTGAAATCAAAAATTTGCACCCTTAGAAATCCTGAAGACGGTGCTTGGGTTTCGGGGCCCCGTACGCGGCTAGGCTCCAAAAAGTCCCACATATGTGGTATCCCCATACTCAGGAGAAGCAGCAAAATGTATTTTGGGGTGCAATTCCACATATAAACTATGGCATGTGTGAGCAATATATCATTTAGTGACAACTTTTTTTAATTTTTTTTTTATTTTTTATTTTTTGTCTTTATTCAATCACTTGGGACTAAAAAAAAAAAATATTCAATGGGCTCAACATGCCTCTCAGCAAATAGCTTGGGGTGTCTACTTTCCAAAATGGGGTCATTTGGGGGGGTTTTGTGCTATTTGGCATTTTATGGCCTTCGAAACTGTGATAGGTAGTGAGGAGTGAAATCAAAAATTTGCACCCTTAGAAATCCTGAAGACGGTGCTTGGGTTTCGGGGCCCCGTACGCGGCTAGGCTCCCAAAAAGTCCCACATATGTGGTATCCCCATACTCAGGAGAAGCAGCAAAATGTATTTTGGGGTGCAATTCCACATATAACTATGGCATGTGTGAGCAATATATCATTTAGTGACAACTTTTTTTAATTTTTTTTTTATTTTTTATTTTTTGTCTTTATTCAATCACTTGGGACTAAAAAAAAAAATATTCAATGGGCTCAACATGCCTCTCAGCAAATAGCTTGGGGTGTCTACTTTCCAAAATGGGGTCATTTGGGGGGGTTTTGTGCTATTTTGGCATTTTATGGCCTTCGAAACTGTGATAGGTAGTGAGGAGTGAAATCAAAAATTTGCACCCTTAGAAATCCTGAAGGCGGTGCTTGAGTTTCGGGGCCCCGTACGCGGCTAGGCTCCCAAAAAGTCCCACACATGTGGTATCCCCATACTCAGGAGAAGCAGCTAAATGTATTTTGGGGTGCAATTCCACATATAACCATGGCATGTGTGAGCAATATATCATTTAGTGACAACTTTTTGAAAACATTTTTTTTTTTTTTTTTTTGTCTTTATTCAATCACTTGGGACTAAAAAAAAAAAATATTCAATGGGCTCAACATGCCTCTCAGCAAATAGCTTGGGGTGTCTACTTTCCAAAATGGGGTCATTTGGGGGGGTTTTGTACTTCCTGCCATTTTAGCACCTCAAGAAATGAGATAGGCAGTCATAAATTAAAAGCGGTGTAAATTCCAGAAAATGTACTCTAGTTTGTAGACGCTATAACTTTTGCGCAAACCAATAAATATACGCTTATTGGCATTTTTTTTACTAAAGACATGTGGCTAAATACATTTTGGCCCAAATGTTTGATTAAAATTGAGTTTATTGGATTTTTCTTATAACAAAAAGTAGAAAATATCTTTTTTTTTCAAAATTTGCAGTCTTTTTCCGTTTATAGCGCAAAAAATAAAAATCACAGAGGCAATCAAATACCATCAAAATAAAGCTCTATTTGTGGGAAGAAAAGGACGCCAATTTCGTTTGGGTACAACATTGCATGACCGCGCAATTACCAGTTAAAGCAGTGCAGTGCGAAATTGAAAAAAGACCTCTGGTCCTTTGGCTGCCAAATGGTCCGGGGCTGAAGTGGTTAAATAAAACAGTATCAAGCTAATGGAGCATTGCTTGGTTTTTATCTCCCATACATGCACACATGATGGAGTAACACAAAAGAGCATCTATCCATTCCAAACGAGAGCAGCAGGGGCAGCGTAAGAAAGGCTGTTGGTTTTGCATGTAAAAGCGTTTGTGTGAGTTCTGGTGAGTGTGGAGACAAAGGAGGGGAGCATGGTGAGTTCTTCACACAGATCACTGGATGTTATGAAACTTGAATCACTGCGCACTTTTTTAAGCACCACGGACTAATTATGTTTTTGAACTTCATTATATAGTACTACTGGGATATCAATGCTGAAATGTATGTATTTATAGGCACAGAGCACTTTTGCATATATGAACTTTTATATATGATTTTTACATATGTATTGACTCACAGATATTGAGCACTTTACATTGTGAATAGATTTTTTTTGTTTATAATGATTAGTAACACTGAATTGAGCACTATACACTTTATTAGTGTATATACCCATATTGGTATATATATATATATATATATATATATATATATATATAAATATATATATATATATATATATATATATATATATGTAGTATATATATATATATATATATATAGTAGTATATATATATATATATATATATATATATATATATATATATATATATATATATATATATATATGTATGTAGTAGCGCTGCATTTAGAACTTGATTAAGGTTATCCCCACATAGGATAATCATTTTGCAGGCAGGCAGCTACACAGGTAAAAGATATTTTTTAACCCTTATATCAAATGTAACACAAATGTGCAGTGTTACTTTAACACCTCATTTGCATACTAACAGATGGAAAGTAATTCTCGGTATAATTTAGCATCCTTCAGGGCCCATTCATACCATAGCATTTTGTAGCTTGATGTAACAAACGTGCAACAAATCCCAATGTTTTAAATGGTGCCTGTTCACACCTTAATGCTCAGGCGCCTTTGATTAGATCTTCACTATTCAAAAAAGTACAGGATCTTCTTTTCAGGCAAATTGTGGCCATTTTTGGCTCTATAGACCGCAACGAAAGCACCTGAAAAATGTAAAAAAAAACATGTTATGTGCTTTTTTCAGATGTGAAGTATAACTCAAGGGGGCAAAAACCAATGATCCTGCCCAGTGGTGGGACAAGGTATTTCAGTGCCCAGGGCGAGGATGCCAAAATGCGCCCCCCACGCAGAGCAGGGGGCGGATATAGTAGAAGCATTTGCCGCACACATAAATATATGTGATGGTTGCGGAGTGCACCAGTATTACTATTTACATTTGTGATTGGTCATCACAATGATCACAAAGCACACATCCAATTAGATTGCTTTGATGACGACTTGGTTCGCCGCCAACAATGAGTAACCTGGCTGCCCAAAGGTGATTTTTGAAAATTATAAATAAGATGAGAATAAAGATGACAGGGAAAACAATTGTCATTGTTAGTACTTATGCACAAGAACACAATGCTGTAGGTGAGCATACACTATACAATCTGATTGTACAATCTCTGCACAATTACCTTTAGATTTACCAAAATTTTGTAATATATGGCCAAACCTAAACAATTAATTTAAGTAGTATCCAATCAGGCAGGACTTTGTACTACATAGTTAGTGGTAGAGCCAAAAGATATTGTACAATCAGATTGTATACTGTATGGTAAGCTGTAGGCTGGCCATAGATGGATTCGTTTTTTTTGTTTTTTTAGTCCATGTCTGATCAAAAAAAACTGAACAGATCCACACAACTAAGGTGGATGAGGGAATCCTTTCCACTGAGACCTCTATGTCAGCCCTGCAGATTAAAGGAAACATTTTTGCTGGTTTGAGAGAAGTTGATCATTAAAAATGTACTTCACCTTTAGTAGGAATAGTCATAGATGCATTACAACGTATCCGGTCATTGCTGGACCAGTCAAATTTCCATCTATGGCCAGCTTGATTAGCTCCTGTGTAAAATCCTTGTTTTCTTATACCTGGGGAGTCGGGGAACTCACTAAGTCTCCATGAATAGGAGTTCTTTAGGGCCCATTCACATGTGGTGCAGACATGTGTGTCCTGTGCAGGGCTCTTTTATTTATGAGGACAGGGATGGACGGGCATTGTGTGCACCCCTGTGCCAGTGTCCTATTCACTTCTATTGGGACCCGCACCTGCATGTCATATTAGGATACAGTTGCTGTGTCCATGCAGCCTCATGTCCCAGTAGATATGAATGGGGTGCTGACATTGGGATGTGCACAACACCTATGTAACCCCGTGCTGATAAAAGTCAGCCTTGCATTAGAGACATGTTTGCACCTCTTGGACCTTTACTAAAAAGAACAGCAATTAACAGTAATATGAAGACTGAAAGTTACCTGTCAGCTGAGAGACAGAGAACACTCAGTTTGGCCATGCAGGAGAGAGGAGGAGACCTGAGGGGAAGAGCAGGAGGAGGGGGCACTACACAGAGAAAAAAAAAAAAATAAAAAAAAAGAAAAAAAAAAAAAAAAAAAAAAAAAAAAAAAAAAAAAAAAAAAAAAAAAAAAAAAAAAAAAAAAAAGGGAAGAAAAGGGGGGGGGGTTTTAAAGGAAGAAAAAAAAGGGAAAAAAAGAAAAAAAAAAAAAAAAAAAAAAGGAAAAAAAGAAAAAAGGGTGAAAAAAAAAAATAAAGAAAGAAAAAAAAGTAAAAAAGAAAAAAAAAAAAAAGTGAAAAAAAGAATAAAAAGCGAAAGAAAGAAAAAAAAAAGATAAACCCCTGATCCGCAAAAAAAAAAAAAAAAAAAAAAGAGCCTGAAAAAAAGATGAAAAAAAGTCCAAAAAAAAAAAAAAAAAACCAAAAAGGTAAAAAAAAGAAAAAAAAGAAAGAATAAAAGAAAAAAAAAAAAGAAAAAGAAGAAAAAAAGAATAAAAAAAAAGGAAAGAAAAAAAAAAAAAAAAAAAAGAAAAAAAAAGAAAAAAAAAAGAAAAAAAAAGGGAAAAAAAAAAAAAAAAAAAAAATGCCGCGTACACACGAAGGGACAATCCCGCGGGATTATCCTCTGGACTGAAGTCCAGCGGATAATCCCCTCGTGTGTGGGCGCCGGCGGACTTTTTGGCGCCAAAGTACGGCGGACTAAAGTTTGAAGTTTTGTTTTCAAATTATCCGCTGGACTTGGAAGTCCAGCGGACAATCCCGCCGTTAGTGGGCAAGTCCGCGGGACTTTTGAAATGAAGGGACTTGCCGCTCATCGGCAAGTCCGTTCATTTAGCACGTGACTTCAGGTTACGTAGCTAGCGTAGGCAGTTACTGCCGCCGCGCTAGCTCCGTGACCTGGCATGGATTTAAAGGGACTCCCCACGCCGAAAAAACGGCGTGGGGGTTCCCCCCAAATCCATGTCAGACCCTCATCCGAGCACGCAGCCTGGCAGGCCAGGAAAGGGGTGGGGACGAACGAGCGCCCCCCCCCCCTCCTGAGCCGTACCAGGCCGCGTGCCCTCAACATGGGGGGTGCCCTGGGGAAAGGGGGGCCGTGCGGCCCCCCCACCCCAAAGCACCTTGTCCCCATGTTGATGAGGACAAGGGCCTCTTCCCGACAACCCTGGCCGTTGGTTGTCGGGGTCTGCGGGCGGGGGCTTATCGGAATCTGGGAACCCCCTTTAATAAGGGGGCCCCCAGATCCCGGCCCCCCACCCTATGTGAATGAGTATGGGGTACGATGTACCCCTACCCATTCACCTAAGGTGTAAAATGTAAAGTAAAAAAAAAACACCCACACTTTTGAAAAAATAGTTTATTGCACTGCTCCGGGGGTCTTCTTCCGTCTTGGGGGTCTTCTCGCCGGACTCCCCCGCCATTTACCAAGCTCTTTTACCGAGCGGGGGAAGTCCGGCTACCTTCTTCGTCGTCGCCGCCGTCTGGGGGTCTCGATCCGCCTTCGGGGGTCTTCTTCCGTCTTGGGGTTCTTCTCGCCGGACTCCCCCCCTCTCTTCTGCTCTTTTACCTAGCTCTTTCACGAGGGGAGGAGTCCGGCTACCTTCTTCGTCGTCGCCGCCGTCGTCTGGGGGTCTCGATCCGCCTTCGGGGGTCTTCCGGGGGTCTCTTCTGTTCTTGCGGCGGTCGTCGTCTTCCGCGCCGCCGGCGCCTTCTTCTTCTTGTCCTTCTTCTTGTCCTTCTTCTTGTCCTTCTTCTTGTCCTTCTGTTCTTCTTCTTCTTCCGATGTTGACCCGACGCTCTCTCTGCCCGGAATGCCTGTGCCGCTCTGCGCTCGGACTTATATAGGGACATGGGGGACAGGGTCACATGTTCATGTCACATGGTGACCCCGCCCCCTTGCGATGTCACAGTCCCAGCATCCTCCGGGACTGTGACAACACAAGGGGGCGGGGTCACCATGTGACATGTGCATGTGACCCTGTCCCCCATGTCCCTATATAAGTCCGAGCGCAGAGCGGCACAGGCATTCCGGGCAGAGAGAGCGTCGGGTCAACATCGGAAGAAGAAGAAGAACAAGAAGGACAAGAAGAAGGACAAGAAGAAGAAGGCGCCGGCGGCGCGGAAGACGACGACCGCCGCAAGAACAGAAGAGACCCCCGGAAGACCCCCGAAGGCGGATCGAGACCCCCAGACGACGGCGGCGACGACGAAGAAGGTAGCCGGACTCCTCCCCTCGTGAAAGAGCTAGGTAAAAGAGCAGAAGAGAGCCGGACTTCCCCCGCTCGATAAAAGAGCTTGGTAAATGGCGGGGGAGTCCGGCGAGAAGACCCCCAAGACGGAAGAAGACCCCCGGAGCAGTGCAATAAAATATTTTTTCAAAAGTGTGTGTGTTTTTTTGTACTTTACATTTTACACCTTAGGTGAATGGGTAGGGGTACATCGTACCCCATACTCATTCACATAGGGTGGGGGGCCGGTATCTGGGGGCCCCCTTATTAAAGGGGGCTCCCAGATTCCGATAAGCCCCCGCCCGCAGACCCCGACAACCAACGGCCAGGGTTGTCGGGAAGAGGCCCTTGTCCTCATCAACATGGGGACAAGGTGCTTTGGGGTGGGGGGGGGCCGCACGGCCCCCCTTTCCCCAGGGCACCCCCCATGTTGAGGGCACGCGGCCTGGTACGGCTCAGGAGGGGGGGGGGGCGCTCGTTCGTCCCCACCCCTTTCCTGGCCTGCCAGGCTGCGTGCTCGGATGAGGGTCTGACATGGATTTGGGGGGAACCCCCACGCCGTTTTTTCGGCGTGGGGATTCCCTTTAAATCCATGCCAGCTTGCGGAGCTAGCGCGGCGGCATTTACTGCCTACGCTAGCTACGTAACCTGAAGTTACGTTCGAAATGAACGGACTGCTCCGTGTGTGGGCAAGTCCGTTCATTTTCAAAAGTCCCGCGGACTTTTGGCCGGCGGATTATCCGCTGGAGAAGTCCGTGCGTGTGTGGGCAAGTCCACACCCTCGGAAAGTCCAGCGGACCTAGCCGGAAAGTCCCGCGGATTGTCCGCGGGACTAGCCGGAAAGTCCCGCGGGATTGTCCGCTGGACTAGGTCCGCCGGCAAAAGTCCCTACGTGTGAAAGATAAGGCAGGAGAGATAGACATGACTGGAGAGGGGGGAGAGAAGCCGCTGATCGGGCAAGGAGAGAAGCAGGAAAGCTGTGCATATAGAATCAATCAGAAAAGCACTGACAACTGATGCCTTCCCAACCTGATGCGCCCGTCTGCTCCACTCTCCTGCTGCTCAGAGAATAGTACAGTGCCCTGTGCAGGCAGGGGGGCGGATGTAATGCTAAGATGCAGGGACAGAGCCGCTCTCTGTCTTCTGTGTAACATTCGGCAGCATATTCTGTACTGGGCAGTACCCTGTAAACTGCGCCCTCCTCCCACTCCAAATCATCCCGCCCAGGGCAGCTGCCCCTCCCGCCCACCCCTAGTACCAGCCCTGATCCTGCCCCTAAAGAGGCTCTTGTACTGAAACACGCAAAAAATGGGCAAAACACACAACAAAAAAGCCTTTAGAATTCCCTAAATATGCTACGCTCAAGTGTGAATGTAACCTCCGGCTCTTTTGGTACGGCCCAGTAGCTTAGTGATTACCGGACCTATTAAATCGGATGTTCCACCCAAAAATGGAACTTCCGCTTTAAGTACTGGTGACCCCCTGACATGCCACATTTGGCATGACATGTTTTTGGGGGAGGAGCGGGTGCCCTGTTTTTACAGCTCCCACTTCCTCCCCTGGCTCTGCAGCGCCGGAAGGAAGATCACCTCTCCCCCTCCCTCCCTGCAATCTTCTGGGACACGTCACAGGTCCCAGAAGATTGCTCGGCCATTGACACCGCGCAGTGCCGCTTGCGCATGCGCAGTGCGCGCCCAGCTGTGAAGAGGAGCGGGGCTTTCTGCACCCGCATTGCTGGACCGTGGGACAGGTGAGTGTCTGATTATTAAAAGTCAGCATCTACACTTTTTGTAGCTGCTGACTCTTAAATGGGTGGAACTCTGCTTAAAGCAGAAATCGGTGCCGGCCTCCAAACCCCACATGTTTACCTACCTATTGTGTGGATTTTTTTTTCGGTAGACTGGTTTCATTCAGGGCTGTTGAAAAAGAAAAAAAAACTTGTTATTTAAAGACTCTGTACATGCAATTTGCTTACATACACAAGTGGAAGTGAATAACTCTTCCCTTAAGCAGCCTTAGTCAGAGGTTTCAATAAAAAAAAATGCTGCATTGTACCTTTAGCTAATGTACAGTGTTTTGGGAATTCTTTTTCAGGTATTACAGTCCTTCTATGTATATTCCTAACAGTATACTTTGTCAGGTATTACAAACCTTCTATGTATATTCCTAACTTATTGTCAAACTCTTGCGGTCACTATACAGCAGAGCTCAGACTGGCAGAGTAAAAAGCAGGATAGGTGCTAATAGGAAGCGAGAGCAGACTGACAGAAAGATGAACTCATCAGTCTGCTGCATGTAGGCAGGTCGAATTTTATGCTGCCCCAACCAGGAGGGAAACTGTTAACCTACTTCCCACAGTTTTTGCTGAGCTCTGCCTCTCTGCCTGTGCTGTTAATAAAAAAGAGGGGAGGGCTCTGCCCAGACTCTCTCAGTCTGCATGGGAAGGTAAGACACTGACAAGCCACAGCATATTATCTCCAGCCACTTACGGAGCGAGAACCAACGCTCAGGGGCTGAGAGCTTAAGTTTGCTGCTGTTACCATTACCGGACTTCATCTTGTTAGCATGTGGGATATGCCGGGACTGGAATCCCACCTCCATCCTCAGGATACTTCTACAGCCTAGGGGGATTGCTGTGGCCTGCAGTCCACCCAGAAGATTTCAGTCCTGGATACTGCCATTATGGACTCTTTCCTGTGCAGGTACACTGGGGCAGCCACAAGTTAGGGACTAGTTTAGGAGGAGACTGTTGCCATTTGTGTTACTGTCATGTCACGTTATTTAACCGCTTCAATACAGGGCTTTTAAACACCCTTCCTTACCAGAGCACTTTTTGCGATTCGGCACTGCGTCGCTTTAACTAACAATTTCGCGGTCGTGCGACGTTACACCCAAACAAAATTGACGTCCTTTTTTTCCCACAAATAGAGCTTTCTTTTGGTGGTATTTGATCGCCCCTGCGGTTTTTATTTTTTGCGCTATGAACAAAAGAAGAGCGACAATTTTGAAAAAAAACACAATATTTTTTACTTTTTGCTATAATAAATATCCATTTTTTTAAAAAAAAAAACAATTTTTTTCCTCAGTTTAGGCCGATACGTATTCTTCTACATATTTTTGGTAAAAAAAATCGCAATAAGCGTATATTGATCGGTTTGCGCAAAAGTTATAGCGTCTACAAAATAGGGGATAGATTTATTGAATTTTTTTTTTTTTTTTTTTTTACTAGTAATGGCGGGGATCTGCGATTTTTTTTTTCGTGACTGCGACATTGCGGCGGACACTTCGGACACTTTTGACACATTTTTGGAACCATTCACATTTACACAGCGATCGTTGCTATAAAATTGCAGTGATTACTGTGTAAATGTGACTGGCAGGGAAGGGGTTAACACTAGAGGGCGCTGGAGGGGTTAATGTGTTCCCTAATAGACGTGATTCTAACTGTAGGGGGAGGGGACTTAAGGGGAGGAGACCGATCATGTGTTCCTCCGTACTGGGATCACATGATCGGTCTCCTCTGCACTGACAGGACGTGGGGCAGTGTGTTTTAACACACACCACCACGGTCCCGCCCGGGCCCGGTGTTTTTACGGGCAATGGCGGGGGCCCGGCGGACATCGCGGCCGCCGGGCACTCGCACCGGGTCCGAGCGATGCCGCGGGCGCGCGCGCGCGCCGCCGGCGCGCGCGCGCGCCCCCCCAGGCGGCCGGGAATCCGAGGACGTCATATGACGCCCACCCAGGATGGTAGATCCACCTTGTGGGCGTCATATGATGGCGGGCGGTATTGAAGCGGTTAAATAAAGCTTTGAAAAAACGTTGCTGGTCTGAAGTTACTCAAGGGGTGTAATGCAACTAACCGGCACACATAGTCTACAGCTAAGTCTATAAAAAAGCACATTGGGGTATGAAGACATCAGTGTAAGAGCTAATACAGTGTGAAGATACAAGTGGTTACCAAGAGTAACAAAGGATTCTCTAGCAGCCTATTGTAAGTGTGTACAGGTTGCAGGTGGGATCGCTTCTAGCAGGAGTAGTTGTTGTCGGCACTCTCTCCTTGAGCAGGTCCATCTCCCATCGCAACAGTAGCAGATCAGCAATACAGAGGTTGGCAACCTGTACACAGGTACGGAAGAGGAAGAGTTAGGTAAAGTGCAAGCATGGAGTCAGTACTAGGTGCATGGCGGGCTCCATACTGTTACTGTGAGTGACGTAATGGTGATACGCTGAACAGGTGGAGAGGGCATTGGCTCTGTGTGTCCCTATTAAATGCATCAGTGACCATGGTGGTGTATAATACATCGAGAGAGCTTACTAAAGTTCAGTCATCTGTTCAAATAAAGGTACCCTATGTCTAAGGCAGTGAACCTATACAAAATGCCTAGCGTAGCCCAGAAGAACACACCCCAAGGTAGGCCTCTTATGTGACTCTTGCTTGGTGCCCATTAACCACTTTCGGACCAGCGCACGATGATGTACGTCCCTTTTTTGAAGAGGGATATCTCGGTAACAGCAGCTCTCTTCAGGCGCCGGTCGGCATTCCGATAATGGTGGTCATCGCGGTGGATTCGCCGCGAGACCACCGTTATCGGCGGGAGAGGTGCCCCCCCTTCCGCCGCTCTCCCGCGCCTTCCGCCGCTTACCGGAGCCGTCGGCAGCGGCGGAAGCGATCGGGTCCTCCTCCGTGCTTGGTATAGAGACGAGTGAGGCTAAGATGGCCGCCACCCGTCTCTATACCATAGCAGGGCGGAAGCGACGTCAAAACGTCACTTCCGCCCATACCTCTTAAAGGAACATTTTCCAAATGTCATTTTTTGACATTTTTTTTTTACATTTAAGTCCAAATATGAGATCTGAGGACTTTTTGACCCCAGATCTCATATTTAAGAGGACCTGTCATGCTTTTTTTCTATTACAAGGGATGTTTACATTCCTTGTAATAGGAATAAAAGAGAGACAATTTTTTTTTTTTTTAAAAAACAGTGTAAAAATAAAAAAAATCAAGAAAAATAAATAAGAAAAAAAAAAAAAAAATTTTTTAAAGCGCCCCGTCCCGACGAGCTCGCGCACAGAAGCGAACGCATACGTGAGTAGCGCCCGCATATGAAAACGGTGGTCAAACCACACATGTGATGTATCGCCGCGATTGGTAGAGCGAGAGCAATAATTATAGCCATAGACCTCCTCTGTAACGCAAAACATGCAACCTGTAGAATTCTTTAAACGTCGCCTATGGAGATTTTTGAGGGTAAAAGTTTGTTGCCATTCCACGAGCAGGCGCAATTTTGAAGCATGGCATGTTAGGTATCAATTTACTTGGCGTAACATTATCTTTCACAATATATAAAAAAATTGGACTAACTTTACTGTTGTCTTATTTTTTTATTCAAAAAAGTGAATTTTTTCCCAAAAAAGTGCGCTTGTAAGACCGCTGCGCAAATACGGTGTGAAAAAAAGTATTGCAACAACCGCCATTTTATTCTCTAGGGTGTTAGAAAAAAAAACAATATATAATGTTTGGGGGTTCTAAGTTTTTTTCTAGCAAAAAAACCTGTTTTAAACATGTAAACACCTAAAATCCAAAACGAGGCTGGTCTTAAAGTGGTTAAGGAGGGAAAAATGGAGGATGTGACTTCCACAACAAGACCCCTACCCTACATGCTTCTCCTTCACTGTCCAATCACAGTCCAGAAGCATGACAAGACCTAGTTGTATTATTCAGTTGCAGTAGAAGAATTATAGGTCTCCGGGTTAGTTGAAATGCCTGCCAGAGCTGTGTAAACCTCAGGAATGAAAATCCTTTAGCAGGTAAAGCAGATGTATTTTAATGTTTGCCTGGATTTCAGCTTTAAACAAATTTAAAATTACTTTTAAAATGATTTTAACATGTTAAAGCTTATATGAGAATTTAGTGATTGGGTTTACATAGACTTTAACACTAGAATCAGAAAATGTTCAATGTTCAATAATAAATGTCTGTGGTATTTAGTATGAGCATGGGGAAAGCATCTATGGGGTGAAAAGGTGGCATTTCAAAGTTTCCAGTATAGTAAATCCATATAAATATGTAAGACTATAGTTTTGGTTTAACTTTACACTGTAATGTTTTTACAAAGCCTTCTGTACCCACACAAGTAAATCACCAAATATGTAACCAAATCTCTTGTTTCCATTTCAGCCCCTCAGGTGGAAACATACAGCTTTCCACAAGGCTCAGGTTGACGTCCAACCCGCAATGGCTATGAAGGATCGGATTTTATTTTAACACAGTAAATTGTGGTACTGTAAGCCGTAGTTTGAGAACATTTACAATGTTTAATGTAATATTCTTTTGGAATAAAAGTCATTGTTTTATGTTTTACTCTTCAAATCCTGGGTGGTCCTATCTTTCATTCTTCCAATGAAATTTATATTTTCCAGGCTCCCTTAGTACCAAAACAGGAGTCTGTGACAGAAAAAACTCAAAACCAATAACAGCTGAAGGTTAAGTTAAAACGAAATTACAGCCATATGTATGAAGTGGCATTATGACAATACCTGCTGTCAATAAGGAACACTTTTTCTACACTTGCTCACAGGTATGGCTGGATGATATCCATAAAAGTGATCCGCACCACCGTTGCCGCTCTTAAAATCTTGTTTATTGTAGAAAAACCACAGTGTACAAGTCAGAGATACAG
This sequence comes from Lithobates sylvaticus, assembly GCA_028564925.1. NCBI lineage: Eukaryota > Metazoa > Chordata > Amphibia > Anura > Ranidae > Lithobates > Lithobates sylvaticus. The sequence continues at coordinate 44,753,692 of CM053032.1, read as the reverse complement.
TGAGTTGACGCGTTTCTGCCTACATAGCTTTAATTATATGACTAAAGCCGCGTAGACTGAAACGCATTAACTCACTGTATCTCTGTCAGGGCTGGGCTCTTAGCAGCTCTCTTCTCTGTGCTCAGGCTGCTCAGATGTCAGATAATTGTCAGCACTCATTGTTTCCACAGTGGCTCACTTGGTTATCATTACCTGCTCGTCAGTCCCGCATACAGCCAGCCCCTTCTGGATTTTTAAACTGCCTTGTTCACTCCTTTCATGCCTTCGCCTGGTCAACATATCTGGAGTATCTCTGCTGTGTTTCTGTGAAAGACTTTGCCGGCTAATGTCCCTTCTGGTTCCTGATCCTGTTTTTCTGCCTCCGACTATGCTGATTTCTGGATTCCTGATTACTGGCTCATCTGATTACCCACTTTGGCTTCCGATCCCTGGCTTATGTTTTCACTACCTTTACTGATCTGTTCCATTTTCACCATTACATTAAAGGTGTGATTTTTACTGCATTTTCTTCCTCAGTCTGATTCATGGTTCCTGACAATCTCTGACTTGTACACTGAGGTTTCTACAATAAACAGGATTTTATGAGCAGCAACGGTAGTGCAGATCACTTTTATGGATATATTATACAGCTGTGAGACTGCTGATCAGGCACCTGTGAGCTCTACTGATTGTGAGGCAGCACTAAATATTTCTACTTTTTTATGGCTGGATGATCTCTGGCCCCACCCAACACACTTTAGAAAAGAAAAGTTTCAGGCTGTGGGAAATGAGAGAGAGACCCATAACTCATCACCTGCTGAATAAGGCAATATCAGGAACCTGTCATCTCTTTGGTTGGCCAAAAGGTTTTACTGTGATTCCAGTGACACAGGGATACTGGCCCCACTGGGTGTCTCTCTGCATCCAAAGGAATTTTGCCATTAGTGATCACCTTAACCTGGCAGCCTAAAGGATGGGCTACCCAGGGGTTGGGTTGTTTAGCCAGTTCCCAGCCATGGTGACAAAAAACGCCAGCTTTGCAGGGATGGAGTGGCGTGGATCAACCCCATCCCACCAGCTCTTTTTCATGTGCAGGTTCCAATACTTCCCCAGTCAATAGGCCTGATCAGGAGTACACTTCGCTTCACACTTTCCAAGGTCCCACCTTCCTGGAGGTTCCAGGTCCAGTCCAAAGGCAAGCCCTGTGCCATGTGTGAGGACCAATAGGACACAGGAGTACACATAATAGTAGCTTGGACATCCTGGCAATTATGGCCGTTGAACCTGCCTGACCACTCCACTAGTAGGGCTGCTGTCATCACCACCCATCCGCCTAAGCCAGCTGTTATGAAACTCCCAGGTATAGGTTGTGCTCACTGCCTCATAGAGGCCAGTCCAGTTCTGGAATCTCTGGCTGACAGCTGAACAGCTGGCAGGGATTTTTCACTGAATGCTAGGAAGCTGACAGCCACCTGCTTCCTAAGAACCAGCCTGAGTGGGAAGCTGTCACAGTAATCCCACTGCCAAATGTTTTCACTCCCCACTACCACTGGAGGTTGTATTATGAGACGTGGCTGAGTGACACGTACCTTGGAGGTGAGCCTGACGTGCAGAGGGAGACCTCTCGTACGGCTCTGGTTCCGGGATCACTGGAGTGGGGACAGAGAGCCTCGGAGCACAGTGGGGTATGAGCTCCTGCAAGGTTCACTTGGCTGAGGCTGGTGTCCGCTTAGCAGCGACAGGAATGGGCTCGGAGCAGCAGGCCGAATAGCACAGATGCAGGTCTGTAGGCAGGGGCGGTGTGCGCATTGGTACGCGCATGCGCATTGGTGCACGTCCATGACACTGAGTGTTCTCAAATGTTTGTCTGAATTCTAAACATGTAAAATTGAAGCTCATGCCTAGTGGTGAGTTAAAACTCATGCATTCCGTACATTGAAGTATAGATGTGAGTTGAAGTTCAATTAACTTTGCATTGCAATGCAAGCAGCACACATTTACAGAGTGATACTGTGCTTTGTAGTAACATGATGGGGGTCTTAACGTGCCTCAGTATTTTGACTATTATTCCACTACCCTGCCTCAGGTTTGAATTGATCCCTTGGGGGTGCCTGGGGCACTTCAGGTTTGGAGGGCCAATTATACACCGGAATTAAAATTGACCCTTTTTACAAACCGATAAATATGGCGTTAATTTACTGAATGATTTCAATGGACTGTCCTTGATTTGGAACAAAGTCACTCTGTCCCTCTTTCCTCCTCATTTGTCCCTCATTTTGGTCTGATCTATATATCTATATATAAAATGCACTTCTTATCTTTCAAAAACTGTTTCCCAGTGCTAAACTTTTCATCCATATTCTAAATTGCTGCATTTGTAAGTTTCAAAGGCCAGTATAAAGGAATAGTATTGGTAAGAACTTGTGGGTTTAACTTTAAATTTTTTTGTATAATTCTCCTTTAAGGGGGCCTAGCAGGGGTGTGTGTCCTATGCCTAAATCCTTTTGCTAATTGATGTCACTCATTCTCATTTAAAAAAGTTGTGAGGTATACATGACACAATTTCATTATGAGGTTGCATGAGCATGCACATAAGCAATTGTAGGCTACCTTCCTTAAAGTGGATGTAAACCCGAAAAATATATATATTTTTTTGATGTCATAATGTAGACCAGCCCTCAAAATTTGCACTCGTCTGCTCGCATTTTGCGAGTGCATTTTGAGCGCTGGCGAGGACTGCCTGGAGCGGGGGGGAGCCTGGGCGGAATGGGAGTCCTTCTCCCAGAGATCGCGGAGGGGAAGAGAGAGAGAGACGCCCGGGTGTTCACAGCGCAGCGCAGGGAACACAGGGATAACAGCTTTCATTTCACATTGCAGTGTTCCCCGACGCTCGCTGTCATATACAGCCCCGCCCCCTGGTCCCAGGACTTTGATAGACAGATCACACGTCCATTCCCTGTGACGGTGATCTGTCAATCAAAGTTCCCCGGCCAGGGGGCGGGGCTGTATATGATGTTGATCGGCGGGAACACAGAAATTGAAATGAAAGCTGTTATCACCGTGTTCCCCTGAACATCCGGGGTGGCTCTTCTGTTCCTCTCCTCCCCTGCACAGATGGGCACAAGCTGCATGGTGGGCACAAGCTGCATGGTGGGCACGGGCTGCATGGTGGACACGGGCTGCATGGTGGGCACGGGCTGCATGGTGGGCACGGGCTGCATGGTGCATGGTGGACACAGGCTGCATGGTGCATGGTGTCCACAGGCTGCATGGTGGGCACGGGCTGCATGGTGGGCACGGGCTGCATGGTGGACACGGCTGCATGGTGGGCACGGGCTGCATGATGGACACGGGCTGCATGGTGGGCACTGGCTGCATGGTGGGTACGGGCTGCATGGTGCATGGTGGACACAGGCTGCATGGTGGACACGGGCTGCATGGTGGACACGGGCTGCATGGTGGGCACAAGCTGCATGGAGGGCACGGGCTGCATGGTGGGCACGGGCTGCATGGTGGGCAGGGGCTGCATGGTGGACGCAGGCTGCATAGTGGGCACAGGCTGCATGGTGGACATGGGCTGCATGGTGCATGGTGGACACGGGCTGCATGGTGGACACGGGCTGCATGGTGGACACGGGCTGCATGGTGCATGGTGGACACAGGCTGCATGGTGCATGGTGGCCACAGGCTGCATGGTGGATGGTGGCCACAGGCTGCATGGTGGATGGTGGGACCAGGCTGCATGATGGATGGTGGGCACAGGCTGCATGGTGGATGGTGGGCACAGGCTGCATTGGTGGGCACACGCAGCTTGCATTGGGCACAGGCAGGCTGCATTGGTGGGCACGGATACATTTGTTGTTGTTAACATTTATTTTTATAACTTAATTCTGCATAAAACATTTAAGTGTCATTTAATGAGATAATTTATGAGGGCGTGTTTAGGGGCGTGGCATGTTTAGGGACAGGGTTGGGTGGGGCAACTGGTGGCGTGTAACCCTTGAGGCCTGGCTAGAAGCTCAGGATTTTAAGCCCTGATGTAGACTATAAGATTTCCTATCATTTGAGCCCAGTCTTGCCACAAAGAGTTAATCCAGCTCTGAGCAACCCTCTTTTATTGTTCAGGGAGATAAATCTTGACAAACAGAGAAAAACTTTGTCAAATCCTACGCCTTGCTGTGAGTGACAGGTGATTTACATATCTCGTGCACTAGCCTAAGAGACATGCATTATTTTTAATTCCCTCCCACTCCTTTCTTCTGCTGCTCTGCCAGGATTGGATGTTTCACACCTCATGTCATGTGGTTACTTTCCTGTCTTTTCACTGGATGTTAGTGATCATAGCAGAAGTTCAGTGTAAGAAATACATATTGACAAGGGGAGTGTAGAGGTGGGCGGGGAGTCTACTGACATCACGACTCCACCCACCAATCTCCAGACAACAGACCCACCCACAGAATCTGCAGTTTTTCGGGTCTCATAACAGACAGAGGGGAGACATTTGACAGGTAAAGATACATGCAGGAGGCATGTATATCCTTATAGATAACCCCTATGGCAGTAGTTTAGAAAGGATGGCATTGGGTCTACATCCACTTTAAAGTAAAGTAAAGGCAAAACTTTTTTTTTTTTATTTGGAGAGGGATTATAGCACCTGTCAAGATGTTATTGTTTTGTGCCCATTAGGGAGATTCACCCTATCTATTTGTCCTGTTTATCATTAAAAGTGAAAGTAAAAGAAAATCACCAATTTTGGGTTGTCCCCAGAAAAGTAACAGAAGGAAAATCTTCTGATGGGGACACTAGTTCTGGAGATCTGGGAGGCCCCAACGAATTCCCTTAGTTTGCAGGTATTTCTTTACTTCCTGCTTGGCTATGGGACAGGAAGTGAAGGGAAATCTCCCCAATGGGACACAGATGGCAAAAAAAAAAAAAAAAAGCTGACAGGGGTTATAATCCTTACTTGCTCTATTCCAAATGAAAAAAAAAGGAAAATTTATTATCAAATACTTACCGTAATTTTCCTTTCCTGATGGACTCCATGGCAGCCTACGTGTGGGTTAACCCCGCCTCCTCTCCAATGCTATAGGACCCCCTACCCTATAAAATTGAGCTCACCTGTATAGACTGTGTTCCGTAACTAGCCTACTCAATAACTGATGGGTGGGAACTCCGTCTGCCATGGAGTCCATCAGGAAAGGAAAATTACGGTAAGTATTTGATAATAAATTTTCCTTTTTCCTGACAGACTCCATGGCAGCCTACGTGTGGGAAATAACTAGCCAATCCACACGGGTGGGTATGCTGAACAGCAATAAATTTTAACTTAACCCGTCAACCGACAGGATTTATAACCAGAGTTCACGGAAGATAGCGAAGCAGGCTCAATATAGTAACTTGACAATAAAATTCTAATAGAGGCCCATAAGGCCGTTCTGCAGATCACGTCTGGAGCCGCGTACTGGGCTGCTGCCCATGAAACCGCTATATCCCTGTCAGACCATGCCGTCAATGCTTCCAGAGTTCTAGTTCTAAAACTAAAAAGGCTGATGGATGAACTGAATGATCCAGGCCGCAGTTGTTCTAGTTGAAGCTTGAAGTAGCTTGCAGGTATACCTTCTGAAATCCGTCTATGTACAGAGAAAGAACTTTTCTAGTGGACTCCCAGACCTAAATGTAGGTAGGACGATCTCCTGGTTCTTATAGAACCTTGAAGTAGTTCTCGGAATTAAACTGAGCATGAGGATAAGGACCATCTGAATTAAAAAAAGGACAAAAGAGGTTCCCCGTAATTTAGGGATACGACCTCCGAGGTCCTCTATTCCGAAGTAACGGCTACAAGGAAAGTGACTTTAGTTGATAAGGTCTCAAAACAGACAGCGGGGAGGACCCCGTATTACTGAGATCAGACAGTAAGTTGAAGACAAGGAAAGGACCCCAATTGGGGAATCTTGGTCTTCTTTGAGAGCTGAGTTTTAACTCCCTACAGGACAACTGCCTGATTAAAGGGAGAACAGCCCACTAAGATCCGGAGAAAGTCAACCAGGCTGAGACTTGGACTCTAAAAGAGCTGATGTATAGGGATAAATCTAGGCCGGAACAAAGAAAGCTGGCAATATCCTGAGCTTTTGGATCTCTACCCAAACTGCCTGAAGAATATGAGAACTTGACAGACTTGGCCCATCTTCTTTCATCAACCTAATTCGTGCCTGTCCCCATAGAGCTCCTGAAAATGGACAACATCCTTGAAGTGCACCTGAGTCGACCAAGGGTACAGGACTGCACCTTGAGTGCAATACCTCACCAGCTTGAAGTTGCCTGGGAAGAGAATCAATCTACTTCGGGATCGACTCCCAGGGACAGAATCTACTTGAATGTTTGCACTTGAAGAGACCACTCGTTAATATCTTAACCAGATGCGTGACAGGAGAACCACTTGGATGCTCCGGACTCCGGGGAAGTAGACCCATGAAAGGTCTGAGCCCAAAACATGATGGGTTCAACCCACCGGGATAGTGTGGAGCTTCAGGTACCTCTATGACTCTTCACATAGGAGATCGCCATTGTATCATCCATTCTTAAAACACTGACTCTCCCTTCCGAGAACGGGAGGACTAAAACGGCCCACCAGGCAGCCCGAGGATCCAGGATGTCCTAGCCCAGGTTGAGAAGACACGTACCCTTGAACAGGATCCGATGTGCAGAGGGCTCCCCAACCGGTACTGCTGGCATAGGTCATGACCATGACCTATGAGATGGGATAACAGAGTGCCAACTGAGCAAGTTTTGCGCTGAAACCACCAGAAGGAGGCTGCTCCTTATCGTAAATGATATGCGAGTAGATTGACTGTTGCCCCTTGATATTCATTGCTGCAAAGAACCTGACTAGACAGGGTATAACTTTTGCAGGGACCACTTGATCGCAGAGACCGTTGAGCCGGTAGTTTTAGGCACTATAAGGCCCTCCAGCCGTGAAGAGAATAGAGACCGAAGTTGGTGAAGGTGTAGAATACCTGTTCCCTGTGAACCAACAGCTGGACTTCGTCTTGGGACATCAACAAGAGGATGTTTAAACACCGGTAAAGATGCCCCCTTCTCGTTCTGATGAGGTCTATTATGGCCAGAGGAACTCTACAAAGAACTGTAGATTAAAAAGGAGGTATTCGAGCAACTCCTCCGCCACCTGAACTTCGTTGCACCTCGACTGAGGACCCTTTATTCCAAGCCAATCCGAGGATCGGATTGACACCAGCCCCAGCTCCTTAACTGCTGAACTTTTTGTAGAACTCTTCCGAAATTCCTCTGAGTACAAGACTATGTTCTCTGTCCAGGTTTCCATAGCCCTAATCATAGCTGCTAAAGCCAGAGCAGGTTTACAAGCCATCTCGGCAAACACATGCGTTTTTCTTGAGGTCTTGAATCGTTTTCTCTCAAGCCTGACCAGGACACAGCATCTTCTAAAGACAGAACGACCTGTTTTGCCAAACGCGACAAAGCTGCATCAATGAGGGGAAGGTTACCCAGACGCTTCACTTCTTCTGCCTGGAGGTTTTTGCTTGACATAGAAGTTTTTCTTGTCTATCTTGCTCCACTCCTCATCCTTTAAATCCACAAGGAGCCAAAAAGGAGAAAAAGGAGTTTCTTTTCCCCAGATGCCTAAAGAACTACTTTGCATATCCGGGGGTGGAATGGTCTACCCTGTTAGGGGCTTCCATGACCGCTTTGACTCATGGAGAAACTAGAGAGACGTCAAGGCTTTCAACATATTTGTCACCTTCCAACTTGCTGACCTGGGAATCTGGAGATGTCGCGTAGGGCTGGGAAGGACCCGAAACCTTTGGGCCACGTCAGCCAAGGAGCCAGGTAGATATAGAAGTGGCTCCATGTGTGAGATGTACCCCAACTTCTTAGGAATTGCTGCATCACATATTCCGCAAAAGACTCCACATCCTTGTTAACCGTCTCCTTTTACTTTATATTTTCTTTATTTTTATTTTAAACCCAACCGCCCAGGCGTAACACTGGTCACATAAGGACTTGCCCTCCTGGACTCATATTCCACATCTCCAGCAGGCTCGGTAATCCGAACCTCTGTCATGGCGGTGGGTGCGACGACTAGAGGAGGAATGGCAACATCTCCTCTAGATGGAGGAGGAATGGCAACGTCTCCTCTAGATGGAGGAGGAATGGCAACGTCTCCTCTAGATGGAGGAGGAATGGCAACGTCTCCTCTAGATGGAGGAGGAATGGCAACATCTCCTCTAGATGGAGGGGGAATGGCAACGTCTCCTCTAGATGGAGGAGGAATGGCAACGTCTCCTCTAGATGGAGGAGGAATGGCAACGTCTCCTCTAGATGGAGGAGGAATGGCAACGTCTCCTCTAGATGGAGGAGGAATGGCAACGTCTCCTCTTGATGGAGGAGGAAGGGCAACGTCTCCTCTTGATGGAGGAGGAATGACAACGTCTCCTCTTGATGGAGGAGGAATGGCAACGTCTCCTCTTGATGGAGGAGGAATGGCAACGTCTCCTCTAGATGGAGGAGGAATGGCAACGTCTCCTCTAGATGGAGGAGGAATGCAACATCTCCTTATTGGAGGAGGAATGGTATCGTCTCCTCTGCTTAAGGAGGAATGGAACATCTCCTTGTTGGAGGAGGAATGGGAACGTCTCCTCTGTCTAAAGGAGTAATGAAACATCTCCTTGTTGGAGGAGGAATGGGAACGTCTCCTCTGTCTAAAGGAGGAATGAAACATCTCCTTGTTGGAGGAGGAATTGGAACGTCTCCTATGTCTAAAGGAGGTATGAAACATCTCCTTGTTGGAGGAGGAATGGGAACCTCTCCTCTGTTTAAAGGAGGAATGGAACCTCTCCTTGTTGGAGGAGGAATGGCAACGTCTCCTCTAGTTTGGAGGAGGAATGGCAACGTCTCCTCTAGTCGGAGGAGGAATGGCAACGTCTCCTCTAGTCGGAGGAGGAATGGCAACCTCTCCTCTAGTCGGAGGAGGAATGGCAACATCTCCTCTAGTCGGAGGAGGAATGGCACCATCTCCTCTTGTAGATGTTGTGGCCTGGCAAGGTCTATATTCATCCTGGACCACGACTTGCGGGTCCGATCTGGAAGGGCTGAAAAAGATGGGGGGGGGGGGGATAATCAAGCGCAATCTCAAACCTTTGAGACTGCAAACTTTAACCCCTCCCCTCGCCTGCACGTACCTTGTGCGTGAGGGCTGGCCGTATGAAGCAGTGACCTGTCCGTAACCTCTGGACAGAACGTCAACATGAACACAGACGGTCTGCAGATGACCCGTAAAAATTTCATGTACCTAGCCAACCAAAACAATTATCTAATTATCAAATATATTATCAGATATATTTATTAAAAAGGTAGTAATGTCAACATTTCCGTTGAATGGTAATATCATATCAAATATATGTGGATATACATATCTAATTCTCCAAAAAAAAAAAATATTTGAATTATGACAAAATATATATATATATTTTTTAATTATTTATTTATTTTATTTTTTATATTATTTTTTTTTTTTTTAATTTATTTATTATATTTTTATTTTTTAATTTATTTTATTATTTATTATATATATATATATAGACCTTCGGATCCCCTGCCCGAGTGACGTCACCGCCCCCACCTCGCGCCTGCGCCGTGGGGGACAGCCGAACGGCGCCTGCGCGACCGCCGGACCATCCGACCTTCCGCGCATGCGCGAGCCAAGCCTCGCTTTCACGGAGGCCTCGCGCATGCGCAGAACGATGGCAGCGGCCGCGACCCGGAAGCACCGCGGCGGCCTGGAACGCAGAAGCGTTTCAGGCGCCGTGAGGGGAAAATTAAGTACCGGGGAGTACCGGGGGGTACCGGGGAATACCGGGGGATACCGGGGAATACCGGGGATCACCATGGCATACCAAAGAGGCATACATGTAATAAGGAACAATTACAACAAAGAGACGGCTGCCATGGAGGGAAAAGGAAAATATGAAATTTTGCAGACCTTGCCAGCCGTTGATGCGTCCACCTGCAGGCATACCGAGACAACCACCCCTCGATCACTGGGGTATCCTAGTGCCATGAAAAGCAATTCGCCCTCTCTTAACTGGGCTCTGAGCTGCACCGCATGAATGGTATGTTTAATCCTGGAAAATTCCGACCAGACGCCAACAGGAACAACTGTGATGTAGGTCCATTGGAGGAGGACAAAAAAGGAACACAGTCTATACAGGTGAGCTCAATTTTATAGGGTAGGGGGTCCTATAGCATTGGAGAGGAGGCGGGGTTAACCCACACGTAGGCTGCCATGGAGTCTGTCAGGAAAAAAGTTTTTCCTATGGTTCAACTTCAAGAGTGTAAGTGTTCAATGCATGGTTTGCTTGAACCACCACCACCATTTGTTTAAAATTGATACACAGCACCAAAGTAAAACATTTTACAGTTGATTACAGACAAAATAATTCTTCCCCAAATGCATTTTAATAAAATAAGCTAATTTGATAATTATATTTTTGTGTAGAGTAATGTGTGAACACCAATATTATAAATCCTTATAAATCTGGACTGCCCTGTACAGCCTGTTCCTAGCCTTGCCTTACCCAGCTCTGCTTGACCTTTGCCCCTTTGTTTTCTTGTTATTTACCCTGTTTATATTATATATGGTTTGTATGTAGTTATTTCTTGCTGTTTTTGCATGTCCCCTGCTCATGTATCCTGTTGTCATTGTCTTCCTGTTTGCTTATTTGTGTTTAATTTGCCTGTTTCATTTTAGGTTACACTGTTGTGTGTGTTTCACATTTTTACAAAGAGCACTTATATTGCACCTGTTCCATACTCTAAATTTCTCTCTGTCGTTACAAGTCTGGTCATACCCATGACAACAGTATTGGTTTCTTAGCGATTGTCTATACCCACAGAATGGAGGAACATTATTTTGGCAGCCATTGGCCACCATACAGAAGCACAAACATGACTACAGTGCCTGTTGTGGCTGTTTTCTGGATTACCAAACACTAGACATGTGCAATTCGTTTCGTTTTTTTTTGTTTTTCGTTTTTTTTCCTTATTTTCGTTCGTTCGTTTTCGTACGAATGAACAAATGATTCAGTAAAAATTTTAACGAATCGGTCGAATCGAACGAATCCGATTAACGAATCGTTCGAATCGAACGAATCCAAAAAACAACGAAAATCCGAAAAAAACTAATTAGAAACAACGAATGTACGAATGAAGAAAATCCGAAAAACGAAAACAGGAACAACGAAAATGAAAATGAACGAAAAAAATTCGTACATTCGTAACTTTTTTTTTTTTTTGTTGAATTGGTAATTTTCCGTGTCCCTTACAATGGCGCTGCTTAACGTGCTTCGAATAGATTGAACGAAAAAAATTTGTACATTCGTAACTTTTTTTTTTTTTTTTTTTCGAATCGTAATTTTTCGTGTCTCTTACAATGGCGTTGCTTAACGTGCTTCAAATGGATTGAACAAAAAAATTCGTACATTCGGAACTTTTTTTTTCGATTCGTAATTTTCCGTGTCTCTTAACCACTTCAGCCCCGGACCATTTGGCAGCCAAAGGACCAGAGGTCTTTTTTCAATTTCGCACTGCACTACTTTAACTGGTAATTGCGCGGTCATGCAATTTTGTAACCAAACGAAATTTGCGTCCTTTTCTTCCCACAAATAGAGCTTTCTTTTGATGGTATTTGATTGCCTCTGTGATTTTTATTTTTTGAGATATAAACGGAAAAAGAGCGAAAATTTTGAAAAAAAAAGAGATTTTCTACTTTTTGTTATAAAAAAAATCTAATAAACTCAATTTTAGTCAAACATTTGGGCCAAAATGTATTCAGCCACATGTCTTTAGTAAAAAAAATGCCAATAAGCGTATATTTATTGGTTTGCGCAAAAGTTATAGCGTCTACAAACTAGAGTACATTTTCTGGAATTTACACCGCTTTTAATTTATGACTGCCTATTTCATTTCTTGAGGTGCTAAAATGGCAGAGAAGTACAAAACCCCCCCAAATGACCCCATTTTGGAAAGTAGACACCCCAAGCTATTTGCTGAGAGGCATGTTGAGCCCATTGAATATTTTTTTTTTTAGTCCCAAGTGATTGAATAAAGACAAAAATAAAAAAGATTTTTTTTTTTTTTCAAAAAGTTGTCACTAAATGATATATTGCTCACACATGCCATAGTTATATGTGGAATTGCACCCCAAAATACATTTTGCTGCTTCTCCTGAGTATGGGGATACCACATGTGTGGGACTTTTTGGGAGCCTAGCCGCGTACGGGCCCCGAAACCCAAGCACCGCCTTCAGGATTTCTAAGGGTGCAAATTTTTGATTTCACTCCTCACTACCTATCACCGTTTCGAAGGCCATAAAATGCCAAAATAGCACAAAACCCCCCCAAATGACCCCATTTTGGAAAGTAGACACCCCAAGCTATTTGTTGAGAGGCATGGTGAGTATTTTACAGCTCTCATTTGTTTTTGAAAATGAAGAAAGTAAAGAAAAAAAAAATTTTTTTTTCTTTTTTCAATTTTCAAAACTTTGTGACAAAAAGCGACATCTGCAAAATACTCACAATACCTCTCAGCAAATAGCTTGGGGTGTCTACTTTCCAAAATGGGGTCATTTTGGGGGGTTTTATGCCATCTGGGCATTCCATGGCCTCCGAAACTGTGATTGACAGTGAGAAGTGAAATAAAAAAATTACACCCTTAGAAAGCCTGAAGGCGGTGATTGGTTTTTGGGGTTCCGTACGCAGCTAGGCTCCCAAAAAGTCCCACACATGTGGTATCCCCGTACTCAGGAGAAGCAACAGAATGTATTTTGGGGTGTATTTCCACATATGCCCATGACATGTTTGAGCAATATATCATTTAGTGACAACTTTTTGTAAAAAAAAATATATATATTTTTTTTTTTTCATTATTCAATCTCTTGGGACAAAAAAAAAAAAATATTTAATGGGCTCAACATTGCTCTCATCAAATAGCTTGGGGTGTCTACTTTCCAAAATGGGGTCATTTGGGGGGGGTTTGAACTGTCCTGGCATTTTATGCACAACATTTAGAAGCCTATGTCACACGTCACCCACTCTTCTAACCACTTGTAGACAAAGCCCTTTCTGACACTTTTTGTTTACATGAAAACATATTTTTTTTTTGCAAGAAAATTACGTTGAACCCCCAAACACTATATATAATGTTAAAGCAAAGGCCCTACAGATTAAAATGGTGGGTGTTGCATTTTTTTTTTTCCACACAGTATTTGCGCAGCGATTTTTCAAACGCATTTTTTGTGGAAAAAATACACTTTTTTTTATTTTAATGCACTAAAACACACTATATTGCTCAAATTTTTGATGAAATAAAAAATATGATCTTAGGCCGAGTACATGGATACCAAACACGACATGCTTTAAAATTGCGCACAAACACGCAGTGGCGACAAACTACATACATTTTTAAAAGCCTTTAAAAGCCTTTACATGATACCACATTAGATTCACGGAGGAGGTCTACTGCTAAAATTACTGCCCTCGATCTGACCTTCGCGGTGATACCTCACATGCATGGTGCAATTGCTGTTTACATATGACGCCAGACCAACGCTTGTGTACGCCTTTGCGCAAGAGAAGGGGGGGCAGGGGTGCTTTTTTTTTTTTTTTTTTTTTTTTTTTTTTTTATTTATTTAGCTTTTTTATTTTATTTTTAAACTGTTCCTTCCATTTTTTTTCTTTGTTATGATTTTTATTGTTATCTCAGGGAATGTAAATATCCCCTATGATAGCAATAGGCAGTGACAGGTACTCTTTTTTTGAAAAAATTGGGGTCTATTAGACCCTAGATCTTTCCTCTGCCCTCAAAGCATCTGACCACACCAAGATTGGTGTGATAAAATGCTTTCCCAATTTCCCAATGGCGCGGTTTATATCCGGGAGGGGGGACATTCCCTCCCACTGCTTGTAAAAGCAGTCTAGAGGCTAATTACCCGCTAGAATTGCTTTTACATGAAAGCCGATCACTGGCTGAAAAGAATGATACCAAGATGATACCTAAACCTGCAGGCATCATTCTGGTATAACCATTCAAAGTCCAGCAACATACTGGACATATATTGTAATCTTTTTTTTTTCATGCAGCCTCTTGGCTGAACGAAAAAAAGAGATTGATTGGTGGGTATGCCCACCATTAGAATACCTCCCTTCATCCACCCACTTCTAATGATGGGCATACATGCACCATTTATATATGCCGATGCATGGGGGCATCCTCCCGCAAAAGTTATGCCGTGTACACACGGTCGGAATTTCGACCGTATGTACGTGGCATTAGGAGCCAATCGCTCCTCCCCCCCTGCTGCCCCCATGCTTCGGCATATATGCTCTTTTTTTTAACTGTGGTGGTGAAATCACCTCCTACAGCGTTGGAGTCGCGGCTTTATGTATCGTGGGAGCAAACGCTGTTGCTGTCAAGATAAATAAATCCGCGTTGCAACTGAATGGCGCACCTGAAAACAAAAAAATGCTCAACACTAAAACACAGTAAACAAAATTACATACCTGAAAAGCAAGCATGATAAAACATGATAAAACATAATAAAACATTGCAGAATAGAATGGAGTAAAAAAAAGAGCAACAATAGAGAGAGAATAGAGTGAGAGAGAGAACAATAAAACGACAACTATTTTATTTTTTTTTATTTTTTTGAGATTCACAGGTAAAAAAGCTCCTGACTGAAGCGACTGAATCAAAACGCTACCACAAAAAAACTGTTAGCGATCGCAAGGATCAGGCCTGACTCTGCGAACGCTGCAGTTATGTGTGCTTAGTGTTTTGTAAGTGACAGTGATCGATCGATACTGCACTTGGGTGGGCTGGGCTGGGCGGAGGGGGAAAACGCAGGTGCTAGCAGGTATCTGGGCTGATCCCGCTAACAATGCGGTTTTTTTTGGAACCCTAAACTGCTGGGACGCTAGTATAGATCTGATCAGATCAGATATCGATCTGTTCAGATACTGTGCCACTAAGGGAGGTGTATGCTTTGCGCGTGGGTGTTTGCGGTACTGGCACTAACCTGGGGCGACGCAGACCTTATTTGACCCTAAAACCTAATTGATATCACCCGCCGGGCGATCAGGGGGTTAAACCGTTATTGGGTAATAAATGGCGGGTGCCCTGACAGTATAAAAAACAAGCTAACTAACCAGCGTCACCCGTAACAGTAATACAAAAAAAAACTGGTTACCTAGCGACACTAATGCAGCGATCAGAAAAACGATCGCTTAGTGACACTGGCAAAAGGGGGTGAAAGGGTTAACTAGGGGCAATCAGGGGGTTAAACCTTTATTAGGTAATATATGGGGGTACCTGACGCTATATAAAAACCTGACGGGGAACCTAAATAACGAAATAACTAACTGGCTAACCAGCGTCACCAGTGACAGTTATACAGTGATCACTGGTGAAAGGGTTAACTCTAGGGGCAATCAGGGGGTTAAAACCTTTATTTAGGTTGTAATATGGGGGTACCTGACCTATAAACCTATTTATGAACCTATATAAACATGGCGGTTACCTAAAAAAAAAAAAAATGGTTACCTAGCGACACTAATGCAGCGATCAGAAAAACGATCGCTTAGTGACACTGGCAAAAGGGGGTGAAAGGGTTAACTAGGGGCAATCAGGGGGTTAAAACCTTTATTAGGTAATATATGGGGGTACCTGACGCTATATAAAAACCTGACGGGGAACCTAAATAACGAAATAACTAACTGGCTAACCAGCGTCACCAGTGACAGTTATACAGTGATCACTGGTGAAAGGGTTAACTCTAGGGGCAATCAGGGGGTTAAAACCTTTATTTAGGTTGTAATATGGGGGTACCTGACCTATAAACCTATTTATGAACCTATATAAACATGGCGGTTACCTAAAAAAAAAAATGGTTACCTAGCGACAGCAGTGACACTAATACAGCGATCAGAAAAACGATCGCTTAGTGACACTGGCAAAAGGGGGTGAAAGGGTTACCTGGGGGGCAATCAAGGGGTTAAACCTTTATTAGGGGGGGGTAGGGGGCTACCTTGGACCTAAAACTAACTGCCCTGACAGTTATTACAGTCACACTGACACTAAATGCAGTGATCAGTAAATAAATGATCACTGCAATTAGTGACACTGTGACTGGGGGGGGAGGGGGTGATCTGGGGGGTGATCAGGGGGTGACAGGGGGGTGGAATATGTGCCTAACTGTACTGGTGTCAGTGTAGTGTTGTGCACTAACCTGTACATGTTCGCCGCTCGGCGTCTCCGGTCACATAGACCGGCGCACCGAGCGTGACATCACTTCCGCCTTCCTGTCTATACAATAGACAGGAAGGGGAAGTTTTTCATTGGCCAGGAGCGATCGCGAGGGGGTGGCCAGAAACCACTGGCCGTCCCCTCGTCCCGGATCGCTCCTGAAGCGATCCCGACCGTCCCCGCCGGCGGAGGGGGGTCCGATCGGACCCCCCAACCGCCGGAAGAATGTCACGTACAGGTACGTGATTCTGCCTGTACGTGCCATTCTGCCGACGTAAATATACAGGGGGCGGTCGGGAAGTGGTTAAAATGTAATAATAGCATTCACATTACATAAAATTATGAATTATGCTCCGATTACGAATCTACGAATGTTACGAATGTACGAATAAATACGAATGCGTCCGAATTTCAAATAAACGAATAAACGAAAATTAAACTAACGAAAAAACTAATCAACGAAAAAATAACTCTTACGAATCGTTACGTTATGTACGAATCGTTACGAATACGAACACCGACGACTTACGAATGTACGAATCGTTACGAATACGAACACAGACGACTTACGAATTTACGAATCGTTACGAATCAACGGAAACGAAAAAAGCGAAAGAAAATAAACGCATTTTTTTCGGAAACGAAAAAAAAAAAAACGAAACGAAAATAAACACATTTTTTTGTTCTGCACATGTCTACCAAACACCTACTGAACATCGCTGGTGCCTACAATGTGTTATTATAGAAGTATCTAAATGCAGCCGAATAAACCCCCATCCAAAATGCTTTCTTCAATTTCAAATAGAATTTGAAAGGGTTAAATGCCTGTCTTGTGTTATTGCTATGTACTGTATACAAAGTCCAAAAAACACCAGACCAATGAAATGGAAATCCAACAAAAATGTAATATTGGTGTTCACACATTAAAATCTTAGAGTTCAATACAAATGTGTGTCAATTCTATGTTTGTTTTATTGCCCTGAGGAAGGGAGATACATTTGAACCCCTGAAACACGTTGACCATTGCATTGTCTTGCTAAACGAACACAAATATTAAACATTTTGGGACTCCCTGTTCATTGGTCTGGCACCTTATTTAGACTTTGTATACGTATAATAAAAATGTGGGGCCCCCTATTTAAGAGGCACCCTGTTTGTGCTTTAGGGCAACTTCACTGTAACCATTATGCCCATATGAATTTGTTTGATCTTCATTTATACAAATTCATGTTTTTATTGCTGTTTGCATCCCCACTGAAGATATTCATCCTCCGTATTGGTTCTGGTGACCATTATCCCTGGTACAGAACGTGTTGGGAAATCTAAAAGATTTGAGTGGTCACTGGAGCAGGAAGTGAGGGGAAATCATCTGACTGGTATCATTCCAAATTAGACAAATCCTACATTTTTCAAACGTGTCCACAATTTTGGCCAGTGCTGTATGGTGGTGTGATTTTTCTCTTGGGAATCTTCTACCTTATCCACTCCTCTGTGCACTTCAGTGACTCAGGACTACCAACCACTGGTGCTGACACATAACTCCTATGCCACGTACACACGGTCGGAAATTCCGACAGAAAAAGTCAAATCGAATTATGTTGTTGGAAAATCCGATCGTGTGTCACCTCTAGCAGGATCTCAAATTTTCCGACAACAAAATCCGATCGGACTTTTTCCGATCGTGTGTCAAGAATTCCGACAGACAAAGTGCAATGCATGCTCAGATCAAATTACGAGACCAATGCTATTGGCTACTAGCCTCTACGTAGTTCCGTCGTACGCAATGAACGTCACCACGTTCGGAATGATCGGATTTTCCGACAACTTTGTCCGACCGTGTGTATGCAACACCAGTGTCGGACAAAATCCGTCGGAAAAAATCAGATGGATTTTGTGGTCGGAATTTCCGACCGTGTGTACGGGGGCTTACAGGCAGAAGCATCATGAGCACTAAGACATTTTACAACCACAGTTTCTCATGGCAAAGCATCAGAGCTAATTATAAAAGTAAACACTAAGGCCCTGATTAATTATGCTGCAGTATCACTTTAGACTTGCTAAATTGCATTTAGGCCCCTTTCACACTGGGGCGTTTTTCATGCGGTGCAGCGCTAAAAATAGCGCCTGTTCACCGCATGAAAAAATCCTGCCCCTTTAACTCCAGTGTGAAAGCCGGCGGGCTTTCACACTGGAGCGGTGCGCTAGCAGGATGAAAAAAAAAGTCCTGCTAGCAGCATCTTTGGAGCGGGATAGGAGCGGTGTGTTCACCGCTCCTATACCGCTCCTTCCCATTGAAAAGAATGGGAGACCGCGGTAAAACCGCGGCAATACCGCGGTTACCGCGGTAATACCGCGGCTACGGCGGCGCTCTGCGTGGGGTGTTTAACCCTTTTTCGGCCGCTCGCGGGGGGTAAAACCGCACCGCGAGCGGCCGAAAACCGCGGTGAAAACGACGGTAAAGCAGCGCTAAATATAGCGCTGCTTTACCGTCACCGCGGCTCACCGCCCCAGTGTGAAAGGGGCCTAAAAGTGGTTGTGAAGGCAGAAGTTTTTTTTACCTCACTCATAGCTCCTAACTGTCCCTGATTTTGAGGGACTGTCCCTGATTTGGGGCAATGTACCTCTGTCCCTCTTTCCTCCTCATTTGTCCCTCATTTTGGTCTGATCTATATATTTGTATATAAAATACACTTTTTATCTATCAAAAAGTGTTTCCCAGCACTAAACCTTTCATCTTATTTCTAAATTGCTGAATTTGTAAATTTCAAAAGCCAATATAAAGGAATAGTAGTGGTAAAAAAAAGCACTTGTGGGTTTAACCAATCTTGTTTTTTTGTACAATTCTCCTTTAAGGGGGCGTGGCAAGGGGGTGTGTCCTATGCCTGCATCCTTTTGCTGATAGGTGTCCCTCATTCCCATCTCAAAAAGTTGGGAGGTATGTCTTACTGCATCCTATGTAGTAAGGTTAAAAAAAAAAACCTCCTGCATGCAGCTCCCCACGCAAAACATACCTGAGCCTGATCTCGATCTGGCTCAGCCACCCATTTTTACCAAAAAAAAGTGTTTGTTTTCTATATGTTTACGTACTCATGGGCCTTCCCAGGTCCAAAATTAATACTGAGCAGAATTAGGTTCAGCCCTCCACAACAGTCCTAGTTTTTCATGTGGCCCCTTGGGAAAATTAAAGTGACACTAAAGCTTTGTTTAAAAAAATAAAATAAAAAATAACAAACATGTCATACTTACCTCCACTTTGCAGCTCGTTTTTCACAGAGTGGCCCCGAACATCCACTTCTTGGGTCCCTCGGCGGCTCTCGTAGCTCCGCCTTGCATTAGATAGCCCCCTGGGAGAAGCGCTCTCCCGGGGGGTTACCTTGCAGGCGCGCTCCTGAGTCATTCATTCGGAGTCCATAGAAGCTGAATGTATGACTCGGCCCTGCCCCCCGGCGCTCGCGTTATTGGATTTGATTGACAGCAGCGGGAGCCAATGGCTGCGCTGCTATTAATCCATCTAATCAGGACCCAAGACACCGGCTTTTGCTGGTGTGCTCGTCTCCGGGACAAGATAGAGGGGGTACAGGTAAGTAAAACGGGGGCTCAGGGGGGCTGCATTATTACAGGATGTTTTTCACCTGAATGCATAGAATTACAACCCATTTAATTGCCCACTCCTGCTTTATGCAGTCTTAGTTTGGGATCAAAGGAAGTAAGTTGAATGTTGCTTTTCATCAAACTGAGACATCTAGTGGCAGAAAAGAAGTACTGCAGGGACAGTGCAAGACTGAAGGTGAAAAATGCAGGAGAAGCAGTTTTTTTTTTTTTTGGTTTATTTGTCGGCAGGCTGTTCATTTATATCTTGTTTTTTTTCCACAGGAGCTCTACTTTAAAGCGGAGCTCCACCCTAAAGTGGAACTTCCTCTTATCGGATTCCTTCCCCCCTCCGGTGCCACAATTGGCACCTTGCAGGCGGGAGGGGGGTGCAGATACCTGTATAATTCAAGTATCTGCACCCACTTCCGGGACTAGCTAGCCGCCCCTAGCCGCAGATGCCCCCCCCCCCACCCGTTGTGTCCTCGGAAACACACAGTTCCCAGGACACAACGGGAACCAGTAAAGACGCGCAGCACGATTCGCGCATGCGCAGTAGGTAACCGGGCAGTGAAGCCACAACGCTTCACTTCCTGATTCCCTGACAGAGGATGGTGGCAGGGGGAGCCGAGAGATGAGCGATCGCTCGTCATCTTCTGCCGACATCGCTGGAACCTGAAACAGGTAAGTGTCCATTTATTAAAAGTCAGCAGCTGCAGTATTTGTAAAGAAGAAAAGCTGCGCCAAAAAGAAAAAATTTAATGATAACTAACATAAATTGAAAAGCAATATGTGTCCCACAGGATGTAATGTCCTCAATGGTAAGAACTTGCACCACACCCAGGAACCCCGATGGCCCCTATGGTTAACAGTCTCTACCTGCACAATATCCTAGAAATAATGGCAAGAACATAGATAAACTGTTCAGCAATGTCCAAGTAAAAGCGTATCAGAAAATAAAAAATGGTGGTGAAGGAGATGATCCTGGCGTTCAGAAGTAAACAGATACAGCACCCCGGTGACTTGGAAATGTAGGCAATGGTGAACACAGTGCCTGACACCCTCACAAACTAGCTGCTTACCAGAAAGCAGAGGTAAGAAGGCTCTGCTACGATATTAAACGACCAACAGCTGTGGTTCCTCCTAATTCCCGTGGTAACAGTTGATACTCCAAATGTTAAGGATTATAAGGGACCACTTGTTCGCATGGGATCCATATGGGGAGTGGAGGAAAAAAGGCAGCCCATAGCGTAAATCCGATAATAAACAATTTATTAAAACAAAATAAGAAGCACTTACATTTATCCAAATGTTATAGGTGCATATATAAAAAAGATGCCGGCCGGCAAATATGGGAGCCCGTCCTCCTCTTAGTCGTATGGTGGCGTCACTGCATGCCCTCCCAGACCAGTTTCGACAAATGTGTCTTTCTCAATGGGGAAAGTAGCTGCTGACTTTCAATATTTTTTGTGCAGGTTGCCATCCTCTTTAAGTGTTCCCTGCTCAATGGATAGAGGTAATGATGGTAATGTGTATTTACACTAGGGATGAGCCGAACACCCCCGGGTTCGGTTCGAACCAGAACCTTCGAACGGACCGAAAGTTCGCGCGAATTTTCGAACCCTATACGTTATAATGGACGCGAACGTTCGAAATCAAAAGTGCTAATTACAACGGCCAATATGCATGTTAATGTCATAAAACAGGTTTGGGGACCCGGGTCCTGCCCCAGGGGACATATATCAATGCAAAAAGAACTTTTAAAAACTAACGTTTTTTCGGGAGCAGTCATTTTAATGATGCATAAAGTGAAAAAAAAAAAGTGAAATTTTCCTTTAAATATGGTACCTGGGGGGTGTCTAAAGTATGCCTGTGAAGTGGCATGTGTTTCCCGTGTTTAGAACTGTCCTTGCACAAAATGACATTTGTAAAGGAAAAAAAGAAGCCATTTAAAACCACTTGCGGCTTTAGGTTTGTTCTTAAGTAGAATCTGAACAGGTACATTATGAAGTGTAGCTCCATCCCAAAAAAATCTATTTTTAAGCTTTTTGGAGAACATAGGGAGGGGTTATCACCCCTGTAACATTTGCTGTCTTTGCACATCTGTTCAGAACATGTCACCTCACTTTCCGTCCCAATGACAAATGTTTTTGGAAAAGTGGGGTTTTAATTGAAACAAGGATTGGTGATAAAGTATCAGTAGAGAGGAGATACCTTTTTCCCAAATTAAATCTAACAGGATAGAATTTCCCTTCCTAGGGGTAGATTTCCTCTCACTTCCTGTTTTCTCTTTCCATTGCAAGTAGGAGTCGTTTGTAAGTTGGATGTTTGAAAGTAGGGGCCTGGCGTATATACTCTGCAGAAATTTGCCCTATTAGATGTTGGTGTACCCACAAGACTGGTGGGCACAGGAATGGGCCCTGCTATGAGTTAATAGATCAAGATTTGTAATTGCATGCACCTGTTGAACAGGGCAGAAAAATTGGGGGGGGTGGTGGTGGTGGTGGACGGTGTTGCCACAAGACTGTAAGCTCTCACAGTTACTCTTGGTGGGCGCAGGAATGGGCCCTGCTGTGAGTTATTAGATCAAGATTTGTAATTGCAAGCACCTGATGAACAGGGCAGAAAAATTGGGCCTTTGGCGGTGGTGGTGGACGGTGTTGCCACAAGACTGTAGGCCCGCATAGTTACTCTTGGTGGGCGCAGGAATGGGCCCTGCTGTGAGTTATTAGATCAAGATTTGTAATTGCAAGCACCTGATGAACAGGGCAGAAAAATTGGGCCTTTGGCGGTGGTGGTGGACGGTGTTGCCACAAGACTGTAGGCCCTCATAGTTACTCTTGGTGGGCGCAGGAATGGGCCCTGCTGTGAGTTATTAGATCAAGATTTGTAATTGCAAGCACCTGATGAACAGGGCAGAAAAATTGGGCCTTTGGCGGTGGTGGTGGACGGTGTTGCCACAAGACTGTAGGCCCTCACAGTTACTCTTGGTGGGCGCAGGAATGGGCCCTGTTGTGAGTTATTAGATCAAGATTTGTAATTGCAAGCACCTGATGAACAGGGCAGAAAAATTGGGCCTTTGGCGGTGGTGGTGGACGGTGTTGCCACAAGACTGCAGGCCCTCATATAGTTACTCTTGGTGGGCGCAGGAATGGGCCCTGCTGTGAACTATTAGATCAAGATTTGTAATTACCCGCCCCTGTTAAACAGGGGCTGAAAAATTGTGCCTTAGGCACTGGTGCTGGTGCCACAACACTGCAACCCCTCACAGAGACTGTACTTGGAGCACAGCAGTCACACGTGTTGCGAAGCATTTTTGTTAAAAAATTGGAAGTACACGCCCCTGTTAAACAGGGGCTGAAAAATTGTGCCTTAGGCACTGGTGCTGGTGCCACAACACTGCAACCCGGCCCTCACAGATACTGTACTTGGAGCACAGCAGTCACACGTTTAGCGAAGCATTTTTTTTAAAAATTGTAAGTACCCGCCCCTGTTAAACAGGGGCTGAAAAATTGTGCCTTAGGCACTGGTGCTGGTGCCACAACACTGCAACCCGGCCCTCACAGATACTGTACTTGGAGCACAGCAGTCACACGTGTTGCGAAGCATTTTTTTAAAAAATTGTAAGTACCCGCCCCTGTTAAACAGGGGCTGAAAAATTGTGCCTTAGGCACTGGTGCTGGTGCCACAACACTGCAACCCGGCCCTCACAGATACTGTACTTGGAGCACAGCAGTCACACGTGTTGCGAAGCATTTTTTTAAAAAATTGTAAGTACCCGCCCCTGTTAAACAGGGGCTGAAAAATTGTGCCTTAGGCACTGGTGCTGGTGCCACAACACTGCAACCCCTCACAGAGACTGTACTTGGAGCACAGCAGTCACACGTGTTGCGAAGCATTTTTTTTAAAAATTGGAAGTACCCGCCCCTGTTAAACAGGGGCTGAAAAATTGTGCCTTAGGCACTGGTGCTGGTGCCACAACACTGCAACCCCTCACAGAGACTGTACTTGGAGCACAGCAGTCACACGTGTTGCGAAGCATTTTTTTTAAAAAATTGGAAGTACACGCCCCTGTTAAACAGGGGCTGAAAAATTGTGCCTTAGGCACTGGTGTGGTGGCATGGATCATTGAGGAGGAGGAAGAGGATAGTCAGTGAACATAAGAGGACAGTCACTCAGCATCAGCATAGGCAGTCTTGAAGGGATGTGACATTAAAAATTATTCGGTTATATCCGCCTCAGGTGCCTGGTAGCTGGTGGTGATCCAAGACTGATTCATTTTGATGAATGTCAGTCGATCAACCGAGGCGGTGGACAGGCGCACCCTATGATCAGTCACAAATCCTCCAGCAGCACTGAATGTGCGTTCGGAAAGAACGCTGGAGGCAGGACAGGCCAGTAGCTCAATTGCATACTGTGCAAGCTCTGGCCAGTGATCCATCCTCAGGACCCAGTAAGCCAGAGGATTTTCGGTGGGAAAGGTGTCCAAGTCTGACCTTGCCCCAAGGTATTCCTGCACCATGTATATCAGACGCTGGCGATGGTTGCTGGAACCGATCATACCTTGGGGCTGCGGACTAAAAAATTGTCTGAACGCATCGGTCAGACGTCCACCTTCCCCACCGCTCCTTCTGCCACTGACCGAAGCCTCAGCAACTCGTCGCCCAGGACCAGGAGTTTGTAGCCTCCCAGTTTCTGGGAACGCGTTGCACAGACCTTTCTGCAAGGCCTCCCTGAGATGTCTCATCCTCTGCTCCCTCTGCGACGGCAAGATAAGGTCCGCAACCTTACCCTTGTACCGCGGATCAAGGAGAGTGGCCAGCCAGTAATGGTCCCTCTCCTTGATCCGAAGAACACGAGGATCCTTCCGCAGGCTTTGCAGGATCAGGGAGGCCATGCAGCGTAGGTTAGCTGAGGCATTCGGTCCGGAGTCTTCTGGGTCACTGAGGATGACATGATCCCAGCCACGTACAAGTCCACTGGTTTGTTGGGACTGTACATCATCCCTAAAAGACTGCTGCTGCTGATGCTGAGTGCCAGGCTCCACCTCCATGCTCACACATCCTCCTCCTCCTCCTCCTCCTCCTCATCCTCTTCCTGTGTGATGGGTGGGACAGAAGGAACACTGTCCGGATAAAGGGGGCCTTGAGAGGCAAGGAAGTCCTCCTCTTCCTGCCTCTGTTCTGCCTCAAGTGCCCTGTCCATTATCCCACGCAGCGTATGCTCCAACAGGTGGACAAGAGGGACAGTGTCACTGATGCATGCACTGTCACTGCTCACCATCCTCGTGGCCTCCTCAAATGGTGAGAGGACAGTGCATGCATCCCTGATCATGCTCCACTGACGTGGGGAAAAAAAAACCAAGCTCCCCTGACCCTGTCCTGGTGCCGTAGTCGCAAAGGTACTCATTGATGGCCCTCTGCTGCGTGTGCAGTCGCTGCAGCATGGCCAACGTTGAGTTCCACCTGGTGGGCATGTCACATATTAGGCGGTTCTTGGGCAGGTTCAGCTCCTTTTGCAGCTCAGTCAGCCGAGCACTGGCATTATAAGATCGGCGGAAATGCACACAGACTTTCCTGGCCTGCCTCAGGACATCCTGTAAGCCTGGGAACCTGCCCAAGAACCGCTGCACCACCAGGTTGAGGACGTGAGCCATGCAGGGCACATGGGTGAGCTGCCCCTGTCGCAGGGCGGAGAGGAGGTTGCTGGCATTCCTGGCTTAAGCTGACGTGGCGTCAACCACCTCTCGGCCTGCCCCTGCAGAGCTGCCAGAACCTCTGGCCCAGTGTGGCTCCTGTCCCCCAAACACACCAGCGCAAGCACGGCATGGCATCTTTTTGCCTGCGTACTTGCGTAGCCCCTTGTACGCCTACGGAGCACCGCTGGTTCCAAGGACAGAGCACTGGAGGAAGAAGAAGAGGAGGGGGTGGAGGAGAGAGGTGTGTCACAACCAGTAGCAGTAGTCGCGTTTTGGAGGCGTGGTGGTGGAACAACCTCCAACACTACTGCACCTTGTCCTGCATCCCTCCCAGCTGCCAATAGAGTGACCCAATGGGCCGTGAAAGAAAGGTACCGTCCCTGTCCATGCCTGCTGGACCATGAGTCAGCGGTAATATGCACCTTACCGCTGACCGCCCTGTCCAGCGAGGCATGGACATTGCCCTCCACATGCCGGTAGAGAGACGGAATCGCCTTCCGCGAGAAAAAGTGGCGTTTGGGAACCTGCCACTGAGGAACCGCACATTGAACAAACTCACGGAAGGGGGCCGAGTCTACCAACTGAAAAGGCAGCAGTTGAAGTGCTAGCAATTTAGCAAGGCTAGCATTCAACCGCTGGGCATGTGGATGGCTGGGAGTGTACTTCTTTCTACGGTCCAGCAGCTGGGGCAGGGAAATTTGCCTGCTGCAATCGGACGTCGGTGTACTGCAAGTACTTGGTTGTGACACACCTAATTCTACACCTTCAGTCCTCTCAGAGCAGCTTTCAGAGAGGACTGAAGGTGTAGTGGGGATGGAGATCCCAGCTGAGGAGGAGCAAGGAGAGGTCCGCTTAGTTCTTTGGTGTGGGTCTTTTATGTGTGCCTGCCAACGAGCTGCATGGCAGGTCGCCATATGTCTGGTCATGCTTGTCGTGCCCAAGCGGCTGATGTTTTGGCCACGCGAGATACGCTTGAGACAAATATTGCAAATAGCAGTGGTGCGATCTGCTGCACTCGTCTCAAAAAAGGCCCACACCAAAGAACTTTTCTGATAACGTGCAGAGGCAGCGCCCTGCACAGGCGGAGCTCTGCGGTGTTGTACAGTTGCTGTGCTGGCCTCTACCTGGCCTCCAGGGGGCATCCTGCCTCGTTGGACATGTGACGCCGCATCCTCCTCGTCCTCCTCCTCATCCTCTCTCCCTTGAGGCACCCACGTGGAGTCAGTGACCTCATCATCCCCTCCCTCTTCACCACTAGAGCAAACCTGGCAGTAAGCTGCAGCTGGTGGAACAGTACTGCCAGATTCCTCAAGCTGGGTATCGTCATCCGAGCCTTCGAATCGTTGGGCATCCTCCTGGAGCATGTACCCAACACTGTGCTCAAAGAGTTCGGGGGACTCCTCAGGAGGACATGGTGGGTCTAGGGAAGGGGTGGCTGATGATGCTCTGTCAGTACCCTGAGCCTGGGTGAGAGAGGATGAGGAGGATGAGGAGGGCTTGGTCATCCATTCTACCAAGCCTTCAGCATGATGCGGCTCCACATGTCCAGCTGCCGAAAACAAAGACGCGCGTGTCCCATGGCCACGTGCTGATGACGATGCACGACCACGTCCACGTCCACGGCCACGTCCACTAGAAACAGAGCCTGCCTGCCCTGTGTTCTTGGCTCTGCACGCTCTGCCTCCCCTTGGCGGTCTTCCAGCCATTGCAGTCGGTAGTCCTGTGGGTGCTGCTGAGAAGAATATATAGGAGCTCTGTGTGATGCCACTAACACACTAGAAGTCCTATGGGTGCTTCTGCAAAGAAAATAGAGGAGCTCTGTGTGATGCCACTAACACACTAGAAGTCCTGTGGGTGCTTCTGCAAAGAAAATAGAGGAGCTCTGTGTGATGCCACTAACACACTAGAAGTCCTGTGGGTGCTTCTGCAAAGAAAATAGAGGAGCTCTGTGTGATGCCACTAACACACTAGAAGTCCTGTGGGTGCTTCTGCAAAGAAAATAGAGGAGCTCTGTGTGATGCCACTAACACACTAGAAGTCCTGTGGGTGCTTCTGCAAAGAAAATAGAGGAGCTCTGTGTGATGCCACTAACACACTAGAAGTCCTGTGGGTGCTTCTGCAAAGAAAATAGAGGAGCTCTGTGTGATGCCACTAACACACTAGAAGTCCTGTGGGTGCTTCTGCAAAGAAAATAGAGGAGCTCTGTGTGATGCCACTAACACACTAGAAGTCCTATGGGTGCTTCTGCAAAGAAAATAGAGGAGCTCTGTGTGATGCCACTAACACACTAGAAGTCCTGTGGGTGCTTATGCAAAGAAAATAGAGGAGCTCTGTGTGATGCCACTAACACACTAGAAGTCCTGTGGGTGCTTCTGCAAAGAAAATAGAGGAGCTCTGTGTGATGCCACTAACACACTAGAAGTCCTGTGGGTGCTTCTGCAAAGAAAATAGAGGAGCTCTGTGTGATGCCACTAACACACTAGAAGTCCTGTGGGTGCTTCTGCAAAGAAAATAGAGGAGCTCTGTGTGATGCCACTAACACACTAGAAGTCCTATGGGTGCTTCTGCAAAGAAAATAGAGGAGCTCTGTGTGATGCCACTAACACACTAGAAGTCCTGTGGGTGCTTCTGCAAAGAAAATAGAGGAGCTCTGTGTGATGCCACTAACACACTAGAAGTCCTGTGGGTGCTTCTGCAAAGAAAATAGAGGAGCTCTGTGTGATGCCACTAACACACTAGAAGTCCTGTGGGTGCTTCTGCAAAGAAAATAGAGGAGCTCTGTGTGATGCCACTAACACACTAGAAGTCCTGTGGGTGCTTCTGCAAAGAAAATAGAGGAGCTCTGTGTGATGCCACTAACACACTAGAAGTCCTGTGGGTGCTTATGCAAAGAAAATAGAGGAGCTCTGTGTGATGCCACTAACACACTAGAAGTCCTGTGGGTGCTTCTGCAAAGAAAATAGAGGAGCTCTGTGTGATGCCACTAACACACTAGAAGTCCTGTGGGTGCTTCTGCAAAGAAAATAGAGGAGCTCTGTGTGATGCCACTAACACACTAGAAGTCCTATGGGTGCTTCTGCAAAGAAAATAGAGGAGCTCTGTGTGATGCCACTAACACACTAGAAGTCCTGTGGGTGCTTATGCAAAGAAAATAGAGGAGCTCTGTGTGATGCCACTAACACACTAGAAGTCCTGTGGGTGCTGCTGAGAAGAAATATAGGAGCTCTGTGTGATGCCACTAACACACTAGAAGTCCTATGGGTGCTTCTGCAAAGAAAATAGAGGAGCTCTGTGTGATGGGACTAACACACTTCAAGTCCTATATCTGCTTCTGGGAAGAAAATAAAGGTCTGTGTGATGGGACTAACACACTTCAAGTCCTATAGTTGCTTCTGGGAACAAAATATAGGATCTCTGTGTGATGGGACTAACACACTTCAAGTCCTATAGGTGCTTCTGGGAACAAAAAATATAGGATCTCTGTGTGATGGACTAACACACTTCAAGTCCTATAGGTGCTTCTGGAACAAAATATAGCTCTGTGTGTGTGATGGGACTAACACACTTCAAGTCCTATAGGTGCTTCTGGGAACAAAATATAGCTCTGTGTGTGTGATGGGACTAACACACTTCAAGTCCTATAGGTGCTTCTGGGAAGAAAATATAGAGCTCTGTGTGTGTGATGGGACTAACACACTTCAAGTCCTATAGGTGCTTCTGGAAGGAAATAAAGGTCTGTGTGTGTGATGGGACTAACACACTTCAAGTCCTATAGGTGCTTCTGGGAAGAAAATATAGCTCTGTGTGTGTGATGGGACTAACACACTTCAAGTCCTATAGGTGCTTCTGGGAACAAAATATAGCTCTGTGTGTGTGATGGGACTAACACACTTCAAGTCCTATAGGTGCTTCTGGGAAGAAAATATAGCTCTGTGTGTGATGGGACTAACACACTTCAAGTCCTATAGGTGCTTCTGGGAACAAAATATAGCTCTGTGTGTGTGATGGGACTAACACACTTCAAGTCCTATAGGTGCTTCTGGGAACAAAATATAGCTCTGTGTGTGTGATGGGACTAACACACTTCTCGTCCTATAGGTGCTTCTGGGAACAAAATATAGCTCTGTGTGTGTGATGGGACTAACACACTTCAAGTCCTATAGGTGCTTCTGGGAAGAAAATATAGCTCTGTGTGTGTGATGGGACTAACACACTTCAAGTCCTATAGGTGCTTCTGGGAAGAAAAATATAGCTCTGTGTGTGTGATGGGACTAACACACTTCAAGTCCTATAGGTGCTTCTGGGAACAAAATATAGCTCTGTGTGTGTGATGGGACTAACACACTTCAAGTCCTATAGGTGCTTCTGGGAACAAAATATAGCTCTGTGTGTGTGATGGGACTAACACACTTCAAGTCCTATAGGTGCTTCTGGGAACAAAATATAGCTCTGTGTGTGTGATGGGACTAACACACTTCAAGTCCTATAGGTGCTTCTGGGAACAAAATATAGCTCTGTGTGTGTGATGGGACTAACACACTTCAAGTCCTATAGGTGCTTCTGGGAACAAAATATAGCTCTGTGTGTGTGATGGGACTAACACACTTCAAGTCCTATAGGTGCTTCTGGGAACAAAATATAGCTCTGTGTGTGTGATGGGACTAACACACTTCAAGTCCTATAGGTGCTTCTGGGAAGAAAATATAGCTCTGTGTGTGTAATGGGACTAACACACTTCAAGTCCTATAGGTGCTTCTGGGAACAAAATATAGCTCTGTGTGTGTGATGGGACTAACACACTTCAAGTCCTATAGGTGCTTCTGGGAAGAAAATATAGCTCTGTGTGTGTGATGGGACTAACACACTTCAAGTCCTATAGGTGCTTCTGGGAACAAAATATAGCTCTGTGTGTGTGATGGGACTAACACACTTCAAGTCCTATAGGTGCTTCTGGGAACAAAATATAGCTCTGTGTGTGTGATGGGACTAACACACTGCAAGTCCTATAGGTGCTTCTGGGAACAAAATATAGCTCTGTGTGTGTAATGGGACTAACACACTTCAAGTCCTATAGGTGCTTCTGGGAAGAAAATATAGCTCTGTGTGTGTGATGGGACTAACACACTTCAAGTCCTATAGGTGCCTCTGGGAACAAAATATAGCTCTGTGTGTGTGATGGGACTAACACACTTGAAGTCCTATAGGTGCTTCTGGGAAGGAAATAAAGGTCTGTGTGTGTGATGGGACTAACACACTTCAAGTCCTATAGGTGCTTCTGGGAACAAAATATAGCTCTGTGTGTGTGATGGGACTAACACACTTCAAGTCCTATAGGTGCTTCTGGGAACAAAATATAGCTCTGTGTGTGTGATGGGACTAACACACTTCAAGTCCTATAGGTGCTTCTGGGAACAAAATATAGCTCTGTGTGTGTGATGGGACTAACACACTTCAAGTCCTATAGGTGCTTCTGGGAACAAAATATAGCTCTGTGTGTGTGATGGGACTAACACACTTCAAGTCCTATAGGTGCTTCTGGGAAGAAAATATAGCTCTGTGTGTGTAATGGGACTAACACACTTCAAGTCCTATAGGTGCTTCTGGGAACAAAATATAGCTCTGTGTGTGTGATGGGACTAACACACTTCAAGTCCTATAGGTGCTTCTGGGAAGAAAATATAGCTCTGTGTGTGTAATGGGACTAACACACTTCAAGTCCTATAGGTGCCTCTGGGAACAAAATATAGCTCTGTGTGTGTGATGGGACTAACACACTTCAAGTCCTATAGGTGCTTCTGGGAACAAAATATAGCTCTGTGTGTGTGATGGGACTAACACACTTCAAGTCCTATAGGTGCTTCTGGGAACAAAATATAGCTCTGTGTGTGTGATGGGACTAACACACTTCAAGTCCTATAGGTGCTTCTGGGAACAAAATATAGCTCTGTGTGTGTGATGGGACTAACACACTTCAAGTCCTATAGGTGCTTCTGGGAACAAAATATAGCTCTGTGTGTGTGATGGGACTAACACACTTCAAGTCCTATAGGTGCTTCTGGGAACAAAAATATAGCTCTGTGTGTGTGATGGGACTAACACACTTCAAGTCCTATAGGTGCTTCTGGGAAGAAAATATAGCTCTGTGTGTGTGATGGGACTAACACACTTCAAGTCCTATAGGTGCTCTGGGAACAAAATATAGCTCTGTGTGTGTGATGGGACTAACACACTTCAAGTCCTATAGGTGCTTCTGGGAAGGAAATAAAGGTCTGTGTAATGGGACTAACACACTTCAAGTCCTATAGGTGCTTCTGGGAACAAAATATAGCTCTGTGTGTGTGATGGGACTAACACACTTCAAGTCCTATAGGTGCTTCTGGGAACAAAATATAGCTCTGTGTGTGTGATGGGACTAACACACTTCAAGTCCTATATGTGCTTCTGGGAACAAAATATAGCTCTGTGTGTGTGATGGGACTAACACACTTCAAGTCCTATAGGTGCTTCTGGGAAGAAAATATAGCTCTGTGTGTGTAATGGGACTAACACACTTCAAGTCCTATAGGTGCCTCTGGGAACAAAATATAGCTCTGTGTGTGTGATGGGACTAACACACTTCAAGTCCTATAGGTGCTTCTGGGAAGGAAATAAAGGTCTGTGTAATGGGACTAACACACTTCAAGTCCTATAGGTGCCTCTGGGAACAAAATATAGCTCTGTGTGTGTGATGGGACTAACACACTTCAAGTCCTATAGGTGCTTCTGGGAACAAAATATAGCTCTGTGTGTGTGATGGGACTAACACACTTCAAGTCCTATAGGTGCTTCTGGGAACAAAATATAGCTCTGTGTGTGTGATGGGACTAACACACTTCAAGTCCTATAGGTGCTTCTGGGAACAAAATATAGCTCTGTGTGTGTGATGGGACTAACACACTTCAAGTCCTATAGGTGCTTCTGGGAAGAAAATATAGCTCTGTGTGTGTGATGGGACTAACACACTTCAAGTCCTATAGGTGCTTCTGGGAACAAAATATAGCTCTGTGTGTGTGATGGGACTAACACACTTCAAGTCCTATAGGTGCTTCTGGGAAGGAAATAAAGGTCTGTGTGATGGGACTAACACACTTCAAGTCCTATAGGTGCTTCTGGGAACAAAATATAGGAGCTCTGCCTGCCTGCCACGAACACACTACAAGTCCTATAGGTGCTTCTGGGAACAAAATATAGGAGCTCTGCCTGCCTGCCACGAACACACTACAAGTCCTATAGGTGCTTCTGGTAACAAAATATAGGAGCTCTGCCTGCCTGCCACGAACACACTACAAGTCCTATAGGTGCTTCTGGTAACAAAATATAGGAGCTCTGCCTGCCTGCCACGAACACACTACAAGTCCTATAGGTGCTTCTGGTAACAAAATATAGGAGCTCTGCCTGCCTGCCACGAACACACTACAAGCCCCTCTTTCTCAATCAATCTTTGTAACTGAATCTATCTAACTCAATCTCTGTAAGTGAATCTCTCTACCTAACTAAATCCAGCAGAGTGTCACAGAATCAGCCTGCTCAATCTGCGCCGGAACAGCATGTGACCGGCGCAGACGGCGTGGCGGCCTTTTATAGGGGGGGGCGTGTACTACAGCCCCTGAGCTGTAATTGGCTACAGGCGTCCTGCCTGTAGCCAATTATGGCTCTTCGAGTTTCCGGGGCTGTGATTGGCCAAGCATGCGGGGTCACAGTGCATGCTTGGCCAATCATCAGCCAGCAATGCACTGCGCCGGCCGCGCCGGCCGCAATGCATTGCGGGGCCGCTCGCATCACACGAACGTGATGCGAGCGGCCAAAATAGTTCTGGGCTCGCCGAGCGAGCGAACGCCCGGTGCTCGATGCGAACGTGGGTTCGCATCGAGCACCGGGCCCATCCCTAATTTACACTAATTAGCCATAACTTAATGACTACTGACAGGTAGAGTAAATAACATTTATTATCTCGTTACGATGGCATCTAAAAATCAATGCAATATATTAGGCAGCAATTGAACATGTTGTCCATGAAGTCGATGTGTTAAAAGCAAAGAAAATGGGCATTGCAGTTTGTTGCTTGCATATGGGGCTGCATAGTCGCAGAACGGTCAGGGTGCCCATGCTGACCCGTGTGCACAGCCAAAAGCATCTACAATGGGTAGGTGAACATCAGAACTGGACCACAGAGAAATGGAAGAAGGTGGTCTGGCCTGATGAATCACGTTTTCTTTTACATCATGTGGATGGCTGTGTGCGTTGCTTACCTGGGGAAAAGATGGCACCAGGATGCAGTATGGGAAGAAAGCCATGCAGTGGAGGCAGTGTGATGCTTTAAACAATGTTCCGCTGGGGAGCCTTGGGTCCTGCCAATAATGTGGATGTTACTTGACATACAGTATATCACCTACCTGAACAATGTTGCTGACCAAGTAAACCCATTCATGGAAAGTGTATTCCCTGATGGCAGTGTCCTCTTTCAGTAAGATAATTCACCCTGCCACAATGCAAAAATTGTTCAAGAATGGTTTGCTGAGCATAAAAACTAGCTTGAGGTGGTGACTTGACCTCCACATCCTTCAGATCTCAATTAAATCAAGCATCTGTGGGATGTGCTGGTAAAACAAGTCTGATCCATCGAGGGCCCACCTCATAAGTTACAGGACTTAAATCATCTGCTGCTGACGTTTTGGTGCCACATACCACAGCATATCTTCAGAGGTCTAGTGGAGTCCTTGCCTCGATGTGTCAGAGCTGTTTTGATGAAGAGGGGGACCTTCTCAATGTGAGGGCTCATTCACACCATACATGCATGAAAACTGATGGTAAAACCACGCAGATTTCACTTACAGAGACATAAGTTAACATCATTTTTCATGCGTGTTCAGTGAGTTTTTATGCGCGTTGACATCAGTTTTCATGCGAGTCAGTTACAGTGCCTTTAAAAAGTGTTCATACCCCTTAAAATTTTCCACATTTTGTCATGTTTCAACCAAAAACATAACTGTATTTTATTGGGATTTTATGAGATAGACCAACACAAAGTGGCACATAATTGTGAAGTGGAAGGAAAATGATAAAGTTTCTCCGGCTCCGGTCCCCCCAGCTCTGCTGATCCTCTGCCGCTCAGTCCTCTTTCTCCGGTCCCTGCTCACCTTCTGCTATAGCATTCCCATGTTGCACACCATGTGTGCCATCTGCTTCACTCTGGTCTGGACCACCCTCACCTACCTGCTGCTCCACGCTGCACACCAGATGTGACGTCTGCATCAGACACTCACAGAATTTATACACATGAACCAGAAATGAATGCTGATGATGTCTTTCTGAGAGCCAGCTGTTGTCGTACAATATCAGAAACACCCTAAAATCTCATGAAAAGCCTTCCCAGAAGAATCAAGGCTGGTATAGCCACCAAGTTGGGGTGGGGGGTTTAGCAGCAAAATGCCTATGATTTGGAATGGAATGTCTAAAAAGCTCATCTAGGTATTATGGCCAGGTGTCCACAAACCTTTAACTATATAGTATATGAGCTAGAAATATATGTTACGTTTCTTCTAAAAGCATAATCTGTTATCCAGTGAAAGGGGAGACAGAATAGCTTTGTATATAATAAAAATTGCATTTATTTCCCATATATTATTTTCCTCTGTAGTACACATATTTTGAAATTTAAATCAGTGGCTCTATTAGCTTTAAATCTGAATTAAAAGTTTTGCTCTTTGGTTTCCCAGTGCTTCCTGGGATATCTCATACCTGCAATACCTCCAAAACAGAGTGAAGCTAAGCCCTGGTTCACATTGGTGCGATTTGGCATGCGATTTGATATGTCAAATCGCGTACCAAATCGGTGTCAATTGCTGGAAATGGCACCGTCCTAATCGGTGTGATGCCGCATTTATGGCGCCAAACCAATTTCCAAAAGTAGTTCCTGTACTACTTTTGGCGATTTCAGGATGCAATTTCCATTGAAATCTGTGCAGAAGCCCACACAGATGTCTCTGAAATCGTCCCTGAAATCGTGACTGACATGCGGGAATGAAATCGTGCGAGTTCAGCTGAAATCGCACAATTTCATTCCCGCACTCAGTGTGAACCTAGGCTAAAGCTTAATAAAAGCTTCTCAAACACTGCAGTTGCTTCCAGCGAGTATTGTCATAGGCATCTATGGGGGCTTCAGAGACGCTTTGAAGCGCCAAGAAAGCAACATGGGTACAATTTTTGAAGTGAAGCAAAGCAAAAGTAATGTGTAAACAGGACTGTAACCATTTTATTCAGTAACAGGTGCTTTGGTTGGCATTTAGAGCGCTTTAACCGCTTAAGGACTGCCTCCTGCACATATACGTCGGCAGAATGGCACGGCTGGGCACATCAACGTACAGGTACGTTGTCCTTTAAGAGCCCAGCCGTGGGTCGTGCGCGCGCCGCCGACGGCGCACTCGCGACCCGGTCCTGAGCTCCGTGACCGCGGGACCAGCGGACCCGATCGCCGCTGGTGTTCCGCGATCGGGTCACAGAGCTGAAGAATGGGGAGAGGTATGTGTAAACAAACCTCTCCCCATGTTTCCTAGTGACACTGTCACTGATCGTCTGTTCCCTGTCATAGGGAAAGACGATCAGTGACGTCACATGCCAAGCCACGGCCCACTACAGTAAGAAAACACACACACACTTAACCCCTCCCCGCCCCCTAGTGGTTAACTCCTTCACTGCCAGTGTCATTTACACAGGAATCAGTGCATTTAAATAGCACTGATTGCTGTATAAATGACAATGGTCCCACAAATGTGTCAAAAATGTTCGATATGTCTGCCATAATGTCGCAGTCACAATAAAAATCGCTGATCGCCGCCATTACTACTGTAGTAAAAAATAAAATATTAATAAAAATGCTATAAAACTATCCCCTATTTTTTAAACGCTATAACTTTTGCGCAAACTAATCAATAATCTCTAATTGCGATTTTTTTTACCAAAAATATGTAGACTAATACGTATCGGCCTAAACTGAGGAAAAAAAACGTTTTTTTATATATTTTTTGGGGATATTTATTATAGCAAAAAGTAAAAAATATTGATTTTTTTTCAAAATTGTCACTCTATTTTTGTTTATAGTGCAAAAAATTAAAACCGCAGAGGTGATCAAATACCACCAAAAGAAAGTTATATTTGTGGGAAAAAAAGGACGCCAATTTTGTTTGGGAGCCACGTCGCACAACCGCGCAATTGTCAGTTAAAGCAACACAGTGCCGAATCGCAAAAAGGGGCCTGGCCCTTTGGCTGCAAATTAAGGGGCTTAAGTGGTTGAAAAAGCACGTCCGAAGCCACATTTTGAAGCAAGTGTAAATAAGCCCTAAAAGTCATTGCAACATATATACTGTAAGTGGAGCTGTAATTTAGATGCTCCATTTTTTTACATTTTAAAATCTTTATTGTATTTTACAATAGGAACACTACGATTCAAAATACTCAACAGTACAGGCTAAGATTGACAGAAAGTGACCGTGAATCATCTGGCTCTATTCTGGCACAGCGGCTGCTCAAATTTATACAGTTACAAATGTAGTGATTGGTGGTTCTTTATTTGTCAGTAAACTTCCTGGGCTTTAGGCATGTCGGTAATGGATCATCATGTGAGGCTTGGGTGGTCTATTGGTCTACCTTCTGTGTAGGATTAGCTAACCCAGCCTTTCTCAAACTTTTTATCCCTTGAAATAATTTTAAGGTCTGAGGGAACTTCTACTAAAACCAATTCATTGTAGGCAATTGAGAAGAATTCCACTTACATTGGTGGCCAGTAGGATGAATACCATTTACATTGGTGGCCAGTGGATAGAATGCCACTTTTAAATATACGGTAGTCTAAAAAAAGAATTGGTGTCATGCAACTGGCTCTGCTAAATTACATTGACCCTGGAACTTTGGAGGCACCATTAACCATTAGTAATTTCTGGAGCAACCTTAGCACTGCACAAAAGCCTTGCTGAGAATGACAAACCCAACGATGGAGACAGTGGGAGCAAAGTACCGATATATAAAAAAATAAATACAGTAAACCCCCGCTATATTGCGGTTCAGTTATTGCGGTCCCGGTATATCGCGGTATTTTAATTAGGACCTGTTATTCTGATATTGTGGTAATATTTCACCATTTTCGCAGTTATGTACTCTATTTTTTACTGTACTGTACAGTATACTGTACTGATAAGACAATATTTTTGTGTTTTAAAAATCTTCTTGATCTCTCTCTCTATCTTTAATGTGTTTCTATTGCATAAAAGTGTGTTTAAAGACCTTTAAATGCTATTAAAAAATTAACAAAACATGCCTAGGGTGTATTTAAATAGGGTCTTTCTATTTCGCGGTTTTTCACTTTTCGCGGGTGGGTCCGGAACATAACCCCAGCGATGGAGGGGGGTTTACTGTAAAGGGAGTCAGGAAGTTAAATGTTGTTAAGAATCAAAAATGTTAATGCATTACAAGAGAATAACTTTAAAGTCTTCTTCCCACAAAAAATATATTACAGATATTAAAATCTTGGATAAGGAAATGCACAATGAACATTTTTTCCAAATAATTCACTTGAATTATGAATGCTGCCTCTTCGGGGCACCTGAGCACACTTAACAGAAAGTCCTAACTAGGGCAGAGGAACATTTTGGGTGAATTCACGGGTTACTTGTTCTCCTGGATGCAGAAACTGAATAATAAGAGGAATCAGAGCAGATATAATGAGTCAGCTTTTCACGGTCATTTTATTCATATTTCCTTCAGAAAGAGCTTTGTGGGGCTGGCAGCACCATTATAATAGGCAGATTTCTAGTCGTTTGACACAACGCTATAAAAATAACAAAAGGCGGAGTGATTGAAAGTATCTGACTGTGTTGCTCAGATCTGCCAATTGGTTTTTCATCAGGAACGGCTGTGTTAACGAATACAGTTATAGATTTAATTGATACATGTAAATAGTACTTAGAAAAAAACGGAGAATCCAATTCAAATACTTCCTGTAATTTTCCATTCCTGACAAGCACCATGGCAGCACAGCTGGGTATAGGCTCTGCCCCCCATGCCTCCAGGACTTAACTCATATAAATTTGAGCCCACCTACAGCTTCGACGCTCTGTAACTAGTCCTACCAAGCTGGGTGGGATCTGTGCTGCCATGGAGCTCGTCAGGAATGGAAATTTACGGTAAGTATTTGAATTCAGTTTTCCTGAGGGCTCCATGTCAGCACAGCTGGGAACTAACTAGCCAAAACAAGGGAGGGATAATGCTACACACTCCTCAATTTTGACTAAAAAAACTGAAGCCAGGATGCCTTTGCCAAACTCAACTGTCATTAAGCAATGAATATGAATATTTTGGTGCCCATGTAGC
The DNA here is from genome assembly GCA_028564925.1 of Lithobates sylvaticus. NCBI lineage: Eukaryota > Metazoa > Chordata > Amphibia > Anura > Ranidae > Lithobates > Lithobates sylvaticus. The sequence goes on along the minus strand of CM053032.1, from coordinate 44,714,694 downwards.
TGCCTTGCAGATAGACCTCCAAAGACATGCTGGTAGGTTAATTAGATCCTGTCGATAAAATTGGCCAAATATGTGTATGTTGTATGTGTATGTGTTTGTAAGCGTGTCAGGACCCCACAGGGCAAGAACCGCACTATACCACAGATGGACACCAGTGGCAAAAAACGCCCTGATTGTATAGGTTGTATAGGTTGCGCTATACAAGTCATTCATTCATTCATTCATAGTTTCAGACACTCCGCCTGCTGCCACTCTCAAGGTCGAGACCCTTCTAGTGAAGAGTGCCACGATTCTCCTGGCACAGCCAACCCTTTCAGTTTGTAGGCCAAGGAGATGAGCTTTACCAACCAAGAGGCAATAATCTTGCTGGAAGCCGTAAAATCATTATGTGTTCCACCTGGAATCACAAACAGATGCTCCGACTTCCTGATGGCAGAACTCGCCTTGATTAAACATTTTAAAGCTTGGCCCACATCGATGGGCTAATTTCTTGAGTACTCCCCAAAAGGAACATACGAGACAACCTCTTGTGTGATATGGACTCTGAAGGTCAGTTCAGGCACAAAATTCACCCTACCTGCGAAGTACGCGAGTATGGGTTCTTTAAACCCCAAGGCCACCAATGCTGACTCTCTTCTGGCTGATGTTATTGCCACCAGTAAAGCAGTTTTCAGTATGAGGTACCACAGGGTGATTGAAGGCATCTGATGCAATAACGTCCAACAGCAATGGGTGATCCCATTTCGGAAACAATAATTTGAGGTTTCAACCAAATTGCATCTTGAAAAACAGTGTAATTAAGTGTTGGATGCGCACTGTATGCCAGTGAAGGCAGAAATAGCCAAAATGTGTGCCTATAGCACACTTATGCATAGACCTAAATCAAGCCACGCCTGCAGACATTTCAGAACAGACTTCTGCAGAGTCCGGCGTAAAATCTTGATCAGCAATAATGTTGGGAATTTATGCCATATTCTACTATAGGTGCTGTGCTTTCTTGTTTTCATAAGAGTATTCACAATCTTCACAGAGCATTCAAAATCCATTAGCCTCTGCCTCTCTAGACCCTGGCCATCAGCCTGGGCCTGTCAGATTCTGGCTGAATGGGACTTTGTAGAAGATTTGATTTTACAGGCAGGGGAGTCAATCCTTGACACTCATAAGGATGAGCAGAGGGTACCAAGGCCCCTTCGGCCAATCTGGGATTTTCACCAGAACTGTCACCTTCCCCCGCCACAGCCTCAGCTGGAAGTTGAGAATCAGAGGGACCAGCAGGAAGGCTTAAGCTGTCTTGGAGATCCACTCTGTGGTCAGCACCTCCACCCTGATTGATTGCGGATTTTGGGCCCTGGAATAGAACTTCAGCAACTTGGTCTTGAATGGGGATGTGAGCAGGTCTACCTCTGGAAGAAAAATACCAAGCTCTGTTAGTTCTCGAAAAAGACTTGCAGTAATCTGGACTATTCATTATCGTCCAGACTTGTCCTGGACAAATAATTTGCCTGAAGATTCTTCTGACAAGGCACATAGAATTGACTTGGGCAGATTCTAGAATCAGAGAAACCTCCTTCAGGAGGGAGAGACTGAGCCTTGTTTCCAGGCTACTTCCAGGCTACTTCAGACTTCACCAGGACAGGCTTACCCCGGATGAGGTGACTGAAGGCTAAGAGCCTGAAATGCTACTCTCAACTCCAGGACGTTGGACACCATCTTGGACCCTTGAAAAAGGCCATTGGCCCTGAGCCCCCATGTTCTTGAAGTAGGGCTCCCCTCATACTTTGCTGGTGTCTGACTGTACCACCAGCCACTCGGTCATCAGAAGGGAATGACATTGCAGACAATTTAGTTCCTTCAACCACAAGTTTAGGCCACTGGTCCAGAATCCCGACATGAATGGGAGTGAGAGTTAAACTGAGCCTACCTGAGCTGCTGGTGCGATTTCTGTGGCTCAATCTGAGACGTGAAGGATGAAAGATCTCCAAATATGGCCTAAAATGCTTGCCCTAAGGGACCACGTGTCAATCACCAAAGCCGTACCTATGTCCACAGAGGAGCCACAAAGTGCACATAAGGCATGTATGGGTGGCACAATCCCAAAATACCAGATAGCATCCTGACATGGAACTCTTTACTGACTTCTTGGCTTATGCGTTGGTTTCACAGTTTTTCCTGGACTCCCAGTCAGAAATGCAGAAGCTAACCTCTCTGGAGTAAGAGTGAGTGTGGAAACTGACTCTTGAGCTTTTCGGTCTCCTTTAACTCAGCAGATATTCATCTTGAGGCAGGAAGCCAAACTGACCACTATTAAATTCAGGCTTGACCTTCTAAGATCAAGAAAAAAAGCAGTGATTCCGCTTGTCCTTGAAGGCCACCACATCTTTTGATAGTAAGGTCATGTATCTGGCCTATCCCACAAGGGACACACACTGACCAGAGTGGTGATCCCAACCCTTTGACATTTTTCAGTATAAAGGGGCATAACTTTGACATCCTGCTGTGACAACATACTCCAACCTTGTAGAACGAGCACTTGATCCATCCAACATAAGGGAATTGTCAAGCAGTCCTCTGCAGGTACTTAAAATACTTCCAAGGCTTCACTTCTATTTACAGGCATTTCACCAACATTACCAATCTGGACAAAGGTTGTCCTCATCTTCCTGTTCAGAAGTGACTGAAGAGGATTGATTGGCTTGAGAAGGCCCTGATTAGAAGACTGGACATTGCCAGAATAGATAGCCCTTGCAGAAGATGAATTCATAAATTCCTTTACAATATCTTGACCATATGCTTAATTGTGACAACTTGGTCACCATCATCTTAATCACAGTCTGCCTGAACAAAGTAGGAATCACATGTTCATTCACCTCTTCTAGGGAAGAAGCTGACAAGGGTTAATTTGCCTGAGGAGGTTCTGAGGCTTCTGAGACAGTGGGCCACCAGCTTCATTAGATATACTTACCAGTTCCTACTCCTCCAAAGTCCACAGCACCAGTCGGGTCCTGCACTTCCCATTTCACTAAAAAGCCCATACACCGCCTCAAAGTATATGTAAAACCTAACAATGCACTTCTACTATTTGCTCCTTTTCAGTCTTTTAAATTCACCATTAAAAGCTGTCAGGGCTGGGCTCAGCCCTTCCTTCTCTGAGCTGGCTGCTCAGCTGTCGGCTAATTGCCAGATCCTATCTCTCCATGGGTACTCACATGTTGATGATATCCTGCTCGTTAGCCCTGCCTACTTAAGCTGTCCAGCCCAGAGGATCTCTGCCTTCACCTTAGTCAAGATCACAGAGACGATCTCCTGCATTCCTGTTAAAGACTTGCTTGGCTGACATCCCTCCTGGCTCCAGATCCTGCTTGCTGTTTTACTACGCTCATCTCAAGCTCCCTGATGTTTTGCTTGTCTGACTATCTGTTACGGTTCCTGAACACAGGCTATGTTTTGACTACGTTTGTTTTATTTTTATTTTTATTATTAAACAAGTGTGATTTAACTTTACTTCTGTCTCGGTCTGATTTCATGGTTTCTGACAAAGGCCTTTTGTTATATCTGTTCAAAAAGTGCAAAAGAAAAAACAACTGTTGATCCTGCCAGAAATTTAGTAGCTTTGTGCAGCCTTTTTCAACCATTGTGCCCAGGCACCCTGGGGTGCCTTCAGGTTTCTTTAGGGGTGCCTTGAATAAATGCCTAAAAATTGCCCAAAAATAACCTTCTAGCTGACGGTGTCCTAGCATCCAATAATGTCAGTGGCTGATAAAAAAAGGACATTGGGCACCTGCACAGCATCCTTCTTTGCCCCTTCCTGTCCCTCTCCATCAGTACTGATGAGACATTAGCTGAATGAGGGAGAGCAACTGAGGGAGAAGAGAAACATTGGAATACTAGTCACTACCAGTGTACAAATGTGTATTTGCTCTGTAAGAATAAATCACCTTTAAAGTTGGGTATCCTACTTGTGTGGATGTTGCTTTGTTATGTAAAACTATTCGTTTCAATTTTTACATTTTAGAATGGGGTGCGTCAAAATTGTCCAGAGTCTTAAAGGGTGCCGTGACTGAAAAAAGGTTGAGAAACACTTAGTGATTAGCTCCTGTGACGTTCAGCAGTGAGGTCCTTAGTTCAAGTTCTGGTGAGGACACTATCTGCACTGAGTTTGCATGTTCTCCCTGTACTTACAGGTGTTTTCTCTGGGTACTCAGGCTTCCTCCCACATGCCAAAGCCATGCTTCTAGGTCAATTGACTCCTGTCTAGATTTGCCCTAGCACATTCTACCAAGCATTCCCAAGATGGCTGTCTCACCATTCCCAACAGCAAATAAAGCACTTTGAGTGCCCAGGAAAAAAGTGCTATAGAAATCTTTATGAATTATTAACTTTGTGCACATTTTGCCACTGCAACATTGAAATCTCTAGCAGTGTTAACCTCTGTAAACTAGAGAACATATAGTAGGGTGACCAGACATCCCCGGTTTCCGGGGACAGTCCCCGGATTGAGGATACTGTCCCCGGACCAAGTCTGTCCCCGGTTTTGTCCCCCGGATTGGAATTTGAACAAAGGCTGGGGCAATTTCAAAGACAGCCCCCAGTGCATAATAAAAAATAAAAGAAAATCTGAATTGCGCCCCCCCCCTCTGCCGCTCCTACTAGCTTATGGGGGTTTATTTTTTTCCATTATCTGTGCCCCTTTCTGATGATCATGTTCTGGTCGGCGCGGAGGGACTATTTCTTCAGTTTCGGGTGCATGCTCATTTGCATGTTCTTCTGCCTTGGCTCAAGTCCCGGCCAGCCACCTTCCTGTTTATCTCCTTGCCTTCCCTGGTGGAGTGATCTTCCTTTGCTCCCCACCCAGTAGTACCTGGGGCCCAGAGAGTAAGACTTGACAGGCTGTGAGGCGGGCGGTGGCGGGGGAGATGGGCAAAGAGTCGCCGATTGCTGCCATTACTAGTAAAAAAAAAATATGTCCCCGGATTTCATTTTAAAAATCTGGTCACCTTAACATATAGAGATGAGATAAATGGGGGGAATTTTTAGTCTTAACATACTTCAATTCTAAGGGTGACAACGCTGCTCCACCACAGATGCAACACAGTCAGTAAGCGTTGTCACCTTGTTCTTGGAATTAGACACATTTTGCTGGAACACGGATGCAACTACAGATATGAAAGCCGCTACAGTACTTATGCTATTGCATAATGTACAGTTTCTGTCTTCTCTACAATATTTTATTTTAATACAAGTCTCGACCACAAATCTAATTGTGTCCGTTTATCTCCTGCTCAGAGAGTCCATTAATATATAGATTTTTGTAATAAAGACATCTTTTAGGTAATGCCAAGTGTCAATACTATCATCTGCGGGATGTGAGCAGTAAAGCAAAATAATAACAAGCTCATAAATTATGCAAACTTAATATGGCTAGGAGATGCATGTATCAATGGCTGTAAATAATTAAACAATCAGGGTTCAATTCTCATTTAAAGCCAATCCCTACAATATATTTTTAATATAATAATTGAATTTACATTGAAGGACATCTTTGAAAAAGTGAATCTCTTTGTCACATTGAATTCAAAGGCCAAGTTCACCATTTCATAAAAAAAAACTAGAATCTCAGAGTTTTATTTTTTCTGGACCAGCGACCTGGAAGGAAGAAAAGATTCAGATTGGTCAGTGCAGTCACATGGCCATGCTGACCAATGACAGCTCCTCAAGGTATGCATTGTGATGGTACACAGCCTCCAGGGCTGTGTAGTGGAATTTTCAAGTGTGGGGACTGTTACACGGACTGGTGTAGGTGGCTGGGAAAGGTTATCATAATAGATAATGACAGTGGGGACCACGGGGGTGAGGAAGGTGATGTTGGCTAGTTCACCTGTTTATTTTTTCTGAAAAAGATGAGCCTTTAAGCTGTTAAATGAAAGGGCAAATGCACCTATGACGTTAAAAATGGGAACATACTACCACTGCTGATTTGTTCCTCAAGACTCAGGTTCCATTGCTGTCATTGGCTTCACTACCTAATGGCCCACTGACCTGGAACAAGCATGTAGTCAGAGAAGTCTGCATTCTCATCCTGTATACTTGTTCCAGGGCACTGAGCAATGAGTAATCCAAAATGTTTAAGCTGTCCCTGGAACAGAAGATGAGAGGAAGTCTTTCAATGGGGACACCTGTTCTGGTGACCCCCATATGCATGTGGCATATTAGGGGAATTCTACTTACTTTTAAACCCTCTGTCAAGTATTTTTTTTGCTGTCTGTGTCCTCATTGGGGAGCTTTACCCCTCTATTTTTACTGTTGACCATTGTCATCTAGACAGAAAGTAATGGGAAACCCAATATATTAGAGCTGTCATTAGAACAAGAGGTGAGGGTTAATCATCCAAATGTTCCAGTGACAACTGGCTAAGATAGGAATTAAACTCACTTTGTGGAGATTTCATCTCACTTCCTGTTACGTTTCTGGGATCAGAAGTAAGTGGAAATCTCCCCAATGGGACATGGAAAAAAACTTACAGGGGTTTCCATAATTTCTCTATCTAAAGCCAAAACTGAGGTTTTGGCTTTAGATATGCATTTGTTATATTGGTGACCCATAGGTTCCAGAATATGTGTACTTCTGGAAGTGTATGGTTTTCTTACCTGCAGAGTCTGTAGAGATTCTGTCAGCTGCTGTACTATACTGTCCAGGGCGGGTGAAACCTCTGCTCTCATATGTTAGCATTTAACATTGCAAATTGCTGCCCACCAATTGTGTCTTTTATGAAACTGTAGGGAAAAAGGGAGACTTTTGTTTCATGGCTTCTGGCATATTTTCAGTTCCACTTTAACTGAACTGGACCTCCCACACAGCTAGTAGATGAAAGACAAGTGGCACCACAATAACGATAAGCTTGAGTTTCCTGTTAGCCTTTGGTTGGCGTTCCGCATAGTGAATCAAAGTTGTAATAACCTGTTTGAGCCTGTTATTTCCATTCTAATGTCAGACCAATCTGATTGAATTGTTTGACTCAATCACAAACCTTTTGGACTAGGGTGGTGCTGTGGGCCTTAATCTTAAATTCAGCAAAGCATTTGATAAACTTCTACATAATGATCTTGTGTAAAAGTTGTACAAGCTAGGACTTAACTCTTGGGTGGGTCAGGTATGTCTTTTTGTTGGTGCCACAAAAATGTGCGATAGGGTTAATATCACTGGAGGTGTCTGTAACATGAAACATGATTTGGCATTTCTGGAAGATTGGTTAAAGCTGTGTAAACTGCAGTTTAGTGTTTTTTTTATAAATCAAATAGTTGATAATCCCTTGATAGAGTACAATATTGGAGTACAGATATGTGGGGGTACTTATTTTAAATGAAGGCAAAATGAGAAAACAGTGTGGCCAGGCAGTGGGAAAAGTGAATAGAATTCTGAGGTTTATAACTGGATGGATCATTAGCAGGAGGAATTAGGTCCTGCTTCCCCTATATAGATCTTTAGTTATTAATAGAGGGATCACCAACAGGGTGAAGGAAGTTCTAATTACCCTATATGGATCTTTAGTTATCAATAGAGGGATCAACATCAGGGGGAAGGAGGTCCTGCATATCCTATATAAATCTTTAGTTATTAATATAGGGATCACCAACAAGCAGAAGGAGGTCCTCATTCCTCTATATAGATCTTTAGTTATCAATAGAGGGATCACCTACAGAGTGAAGGAGGTTCTGCATACCATACACAGTATACTGTATATCTTTAGTTATTAATAGAGGGATCAACAGCAGGGGGAAGGAGGTCCTCCATATCATATTTAGATCTTTAGTTATTAATAGAGGGATCACCAACAGGAAGAAGGAAGTTCTGATGACCCTATATAGATCCTTAGTTGGACCTTATTTAGAATACTGTGTCTGGACAACACTACCCTGTGCGTGTTCTCCCTGTTCTTGCAGGAGTTTCCTTTGGGTACTCTGGTTTCCTAACACATTCCAAAGATGCACTGGTAGGTTAATTTGCTCCTAACTAAATTGAACCTAGTATGCGTTATATGCATGTAGCACTAACCCCCGAAGGAGCTGCTGGTTTTATTTGGGCTTACCGTTACCTCACCTGCTTGCTTCTCCATCTTGGAGATCCTGTGGAAAGTGGCCCAAAGAATTTTGAAACTGACACTGAATCCTCTTTTGGATTATTTATTTAGCAAAAAAAACAAAGTCTCTAAATAAAGGGTAGAGGGTTAGGGGTGAGTTCAGGCACTTAAGTTGCAGGGTGAAGATATTAGAAGAATCCAGAGAATAAATCTGCGCCACACACTGGATTCAACAACCCCCGGATAGACCTCTCTCACTAGGCCTAGCAGCCGGTAGGATGCTCGGTAAAGTCTCTGCCAGAGACTTGTAAGTTACACTTGAGCGTTACTGAGGGATTTGGATGAATTTAAAGAACTGACATACGGTACCAGTTTCTCTCAGCCGAACCAGCGATACAGTATGAGTGTTGATCCAGGTTGCGTCCTTCAACTAAGTCTCCAGGCTCCTTCAGAGAAACCAGCCTTGCACACGGTCTTCTCCTGAAAGAGTCCTCCCCTGGGGTTCTTCAGTTGCTGGGCCTCTCCCTTCAGATGAGACGGCACCGGACCATCCCTGGATCAGTAGGCTCCAAATTTCGCTCAGGCCTATCCCTTCAGTTGCGTTGCCTCGGGCCAGCCAGCCCCGAGACACAGGATGCATAGTTCCGCACCCCAGGCCAGGAGGGCAGTGGCAGTGGAGGGTGCAAACAATTGAAGCGTCCCCTTTTGGGTGGAGCTCCGCTTTAAAAAAAAATTGCTACCAGAGTCAAAAATGAAAGTTGATTTGTCCCCACTAAGGCAGGCCATATGTAATGCAAGATTCCCCCATCAACACAGTCAGTGCTGCGCTGTTGTATTCTGAAAGTGGGAGGATTGCCCTCTGTCAGAATACAATGATCATTGCTGGTGGCTACAGTCAGCAGCAGTGATCATACAAATAAAAACCCGACAGGTTGCCTGTACTGAAGTTGATCAATAGGTGAATCAAAATTTGTCCGTTTCCTGTTGAACTGGCTGAATTTCAATCCATTTATGGATATTATGCTTAACAATTACAAAATTGAACAAACGTTCCAAAAACAAACTTTTTGAAACTAAATTCTACTGGTGTATGGCCAGCTTTAGTCTTGTATCTAACTAGATTGTGAAGGTGACTGAAAAGCTGAAATTAAGTTGTAACTATTTTTCCAAAAATGTGGGTTCCACAGAATTCCTCCAGTGTGCAACTAATTATATTTTCTCCTTTAACGTTCAGAATAACTACAAGTATAGAGTTTTCTGTAATCAGGTTTCTATGCCAATATTAGATTAGACTGAAAAAGGAAATTTGGATTAATATTCTAACATCTCGTTGTTTCTTTAATCTTGTTCAGTGATTTAAATACCATTGACCCTGTCTTCATCCTTTGCAGCTCATATGCATAAAT